>CAJQZJ010031933.1:11651913-11682581 GCA_907164525.1 Lophiomys imhausi
AAGAAGAAGAAGAAGAAGAAGAAGAAGAAGAAGAAGAAGAAGAAGAAACCTCTGAGAGAAGAGAGAGGAGAACCCAGTGGAACAGGAAGGAGGACACATGCCATGGGTTAGAGAAAAGAACGTCATTCCACGTAGCCTGGAACATCGGTAGAACATGGGGAACAACAGCCCAGGGTATGTATGTATATATGGAGTCATTTTTGGGGAATAGAATTAAGAGCTAGTTTAGATGGGCTAAGATTGCACAACCCAGGCCTCAGCTTGTTAAAATCTATGCTCATTTATAATGGTAGGTTAAGGGTTAACATCGCCGACCGGTTAAATATAATATAAATACTAGTAAATAATTTAATTAGCCATTTTCTACAATAATGTATATGCAGAGGATATGATGCTGACCCCTAAAGGTTTCAATCTCTGTGAGCTCATCTGTGCCTTGCTTGATTCAGGATGTCTGGTTCCCCTGGTGTGCTGGTCAGTTTTATGTTGGCTTGACACAAGCTGTCATTTGTGAAGAGAGAACCTCAGTTGAGGAAAATGTCTCCACCGGATTGGCCTGTGAGCAAGTCTGTGTGGTATTTTCTTTTTTGATGATGTATGTGAGAGGATACAGTTGGCTGTGGGCAGTGCTACCCCTGGGCAGGTGATCCTGGGTCCTGTAAGTAAGCAGGCTGAACAAGCCATGAGGAGAAAGCTAGGAATCAGCACCTACTATGGCTTCTGTACCAGTTCCTTTTTCCAGGTGCCTGCCTGATTTTTTTAGTGATAGACTTACAAGTTGCTTAAGGAAAGATAAACTTTCTCCTCTCCAAGTTGCTTTTGGTTTTATCACATTTTTAAAACCCAAAACCAAAACCAAAACCAACCAACCAAAAGAAAAAAAAAAACCCAAAGACAACCTATCCAAACTTCATTTTACTCATCATAAAATGGTAATGGTAGCAGTCATAACTAATAACTAATAACTAATAATAATAAATAATACCTAATTAAATAATTGTGGTTAAATGGTAAAACTAATATAAAGTACAATGTAAAATAGAGTTAACACTGAATAAATGCTATTTGTTCATTATTTTTTTTTTCTTTGAACTCCTCTGTTAAAAGTATTCCTGGCTGCCGGGTGGTGGTGGCGCACGCCTTTAATCCCAGCACTTGGGAGGCAGAGGCAGGTGGATCTCAGTGATTTCAAGGCCATCCTGATCTACAAAGCAAGTCCAGGACAGCCAGTACTGTTACACAGAGAAACCCTGTCTCAAAAACAAACAAACAAAAAACAACAAATAACTCAATAACTAACTAAATAAATAAATAAACTATTCCTTTTCTCCCTATTGCTGATGCATCCAAATTGAGTTTCACACTTTTATTTAATTAGATTTCATGTTAACATTCATTAAAGTGTGAATATCCTTTGACAATATGTGAAAATTATGTTAGCCTATAACATTTTGGTGAATGACACTAACAGACCCTTTCCTAAGTTAGACATAATAAACAGCAAAAGCATATGGCATAGTATTAGGAGATATGGGAGGAAAGAGAATGATGAACCATACATAGAAGATACCAGGCTAGAAAATGACATTAAATGGAATGAGAGCCTCAAGTGGTTACAATAGCTGTGTGTGTGTGTGTGTGTGTGTGTGTGTGTGTGTGTGTATGTTAATGTGTATTCAAATGGGGATGGTCAGAGAAAATTTTCAGGAGTTGGACCTGAAGTCCTTAAGTTTGATCAGCAAGTGCTCTTGTCCTCTGAGATAGTCCAACAATGATATTTTGAAGAGAACACTTGGTACTTGGCATAGTTTTTGAAAAGAATTATCCAATTCTGTATGTACATCACTTATCTTTTTACTTTAAATCTTTTTAAAGTGTTCTTCTAGACTATATTAGTTATCAGTTATAAGTTGTGTTTTTTCTCATATATCTTCTAATTGACAAATATTTAAAATTATATTTGACCACAAAAAAAACTTAGTGATTGCCTTCTACAGTCCCCGACAATTTTAAGTCAATGAAGCACAGTAATAGATATATGAATGAAGATTATATGATGAAAGAATAAATGAATGGTATTCATACCCATCCTTATGTAAAATTATTATTTCTACTTCAAATCTAGTGTTTGAACATCATAGATATTAAGGAAATGCAACAGTTGAGTGTTAATCATTTTGCAAATCTTTGTAAGCGTAAGTCAAAAAGTAAATCAGTTAAAGTTATTCTTAATTACTACATTCAATGTAACCTGTTCTACTTATTTACCTTCTAGGTGAAATTGACCTTCAAATTCTTTCCAAAGTCCAGGCTCAATACCCAGGACTCTGCATAAACAATGAAGTTGTTGAGCCAAGTGCTGAACAAATTGTCAAGTACAAAGGTATGTGCTGAATTCTATTTTCAGAGGCTTATCTTCTCATTTTGTTTGTTCATTTTGGGATTTCTTTTATGTTCTCAAATGGTTAATAGCACACTGATTACTATGTATTTGGTAAATTTATTTGGAGAAAAACCTAATTAATTCTTGGAAGGCAGGAATTAAACACCTGAAACTACTGACAGTGAATACTTGAATTCCTGTATCGACTTTATGCATTAATCTGTTTTATATCAATTATATATTTTTAATATTTTAATAATTTTTAATATTTCTATTCATAAAATTCTTCAGTTGGTTTAATCCTTATAATGATGTAACATAACCTATATTTAACCATATTCTCAAATTTACCTCTTAAATTTTTTCCTTTCTTCTCCAATTTTCTAGTAGTAGGTTTGTTAGTCTAGACAAACCTAATTTCCTTAGCTACATAATAAAGAAAAAAAAGTGCCTTTTGTTTTCTGTGTCCTTGTATTGGAGCTCTCTAATGAAACAGAACTTATAAAATTAATCTGTATCTATTAAAATGGGATATAGCAGAATAGCTTACAGGCTGTGATCTGGCAATTCAATGATGGTTTCCTTTGGATGCAAAGGCCCAAGAATCCAGTAGTTGTTCAGTCTATAAAACAGGATGATTCAGCTGGTTTTCAGTCTGTGTTGGAATACCAAAGAAGTAGGTTATAATATTTACAAGGTTATAAAAGAAAAGGAATGAATGCTTCAGCAGCAGGTTAGATGAACTTGCCAATGAGAGTTAATGAAAGTACGTAAAAAGCAATATGCTTTCTTATTCACATCCATTTATGTGGGCTACCACCAGAAGGTATGGACTCAGAGTCTAAGCCCATTATGACCTCAAATGATTTGGATTTAGTGTGGGTCTTCTCACATCAAATGATCCAATCAAGAAAATCCCCCACAACTGTGCCCAGCTTCTTGGGTTTTAGTTGATTCCCAAAGTGGTCAAGTTGACAACCAAGATTAGCCATCACAGTCCTATAACATTCATTGCATTTAAATTTTAAGCAAACATAGATTACATATGTAATTAAATTAAAATCTATTATAGACCACCTTTTCTTGGTATTTCAGAACTTGTAGCCAAGACATCAAACATGGAGAACATAAAATTTGCTTGGCACAAGGAGACATCATCCGAATATCAAAAACGTATGTTGCAAGAAGGACTTCAAAAGTGGGACTTTATTCATATGATTCAGGTAAGAAATAGTCTTACAATATGCTACCAAAAAGATGCTCTCCGCAAATTTGTATGAAGAATGCATAATACCTTAATGTTTTAAAATGAAAATCTTTTGGTTTCTAGTTTTATAAGTGAACATTCACTGCCTTAAAAAGATGTTGGCAACTGTAGAGTGATAATATTCTCTTGGTGCTTCCATTATTAGGTATCTTTGGTACCTATTAGAAGGAACGTGTTTTATAATATTAGATCAACAATATGCTGCTTACATGAGCCAGTCATTTAGAAGGACTTTAGTTCCATGGCTCAGCAGCAATGGACTAATAAACACTGATTATTGAGTAAATGGCATGAACCTTCAATTCTAGGCATCACTGAAATTTCTGGATAGGAAAGAGCACATCAGTTTTGGAAGTTGGTTAGTGTCAGTTAGTGGTCTTATTTTGTTTAAAGTATTTAATTAACAAAACCCTTTCTTCTTATAGTCCATAATCATGTGATTTCAAAGAGTACAATTATAAGAAGCCAAAAAAGGAAAAAAAAAAATGAGTCTAAAGTCAGAATACTTAAGCAGTTCTGTACTTCCTTAGGAAACAATTTTTTTTAATGTGTCAGGAGATATTTAGCTTGTTCAGCAACATATGCTATTTCTCTCTTAGATGTGTTTACTGCCCCCATGCAACTGTTTCCTAGTCTTCCTCTCCTTCCTCGTCCTGTAGCCTGCCCCTGTTCAGTCACTCCTAATTGGCTACTTTACTTCCCAGTCTTAAGGAAAAAAGCCTAGTGAAAAATTAATCTTTTACCCTCTGTATGTGTTCTAGTGTTCTATTGCTGTTTAGATACACCATGACCATGGCAACTCTTATAAGGAAAACATTCAAATATATAATTCTATGGGGGACATTCTTTTTCAAACCAACACATTCCATTCCTTTGCCCTCATAGGCTTGTAGCCATATCATAATGCAAAATGTATTCAGTCTAACTTCAATAGTTCCCACAGTATCAACCCTGTTTAAAGGTTCAAAATCCAAAGTCTCTTTAGAGACCCATGGTAATCTCTTAACTGTAATCCTCTATAAAGTCAAAATGAAAAGCCGATCACATAGTTCTAGCACACAATGGCACAGAATATGCATTACCATTCCAAAAGGGAGTAAAAGAAGCATAGTGAGGAAACTATGGATCAAACCAAAACCAAAACCCAGCAGTGCAAACACCAAACTCTGTAGCTCCGTGTCTGATGCCTAATATTCTTCAGATCTCTGGTTCCTTTCAGCTCTGTTGACTACAACATACTTCTTTCTCCTGGGCTCGTTCCACACCTGTTTAGCAGCTCTTCATAGCAGGTATGCCATGACTCTGGCATCCCTAACATCTTGTAGTTTCCACCAAATCAAGGCTTCACCTTCACAGCTTTTGAGCCTCCATGCAGGGACACTCCTGACACATACCTGGCGTCAGCAGTTTTCCTTAGTCACTGAGGGGGATTCCAGATCTTCTTTCTTGAATCCTTGACTCTAAAGCAAGTACCATGTGGCCAAAACTGCCAAGTTCTTCTGCTTGCTGGGGCTAGAACATGGCACTCTTGTTAAAGTACATTTTTACCAGTTTTCTGTTTTTTTTTTTTTTTTTTTTTTTAATGGTTTCCTTCACTGCCTAAGCTGTTCTCCAATTCCTTTTACAATTTGGAAGCTTTCCTGGGTGGGGTCTTGCCCTGAAGTCACCACTCTATTCCACTTAAAATCAGGCTTTTCTTGCAACTTTGTATCTCCTTAGGCAGTGGACTTACCTTCATTACACTTCCTGGTGCTCCTTTTCCCCTCAAATTACATTTTGTATTTATTTCCTGCTCAGCTTGTTCCTTTTCATTATAGATCTACCTACCAGTGGCCACTAATAACTAGGCAACATAGTTAATATTAAGCTGTTGTGAAATCTCCTCTGCCAATGATGCAAAGCCAAAAACTCTTCAATTTAGCCTCAGGCAGATTTTTTTGGACAAGTACTGAAAACAGCCACATTTTTTTCATGAAAATATCACAAGAACAGTCTCTAGGTCATTTGCTAATATTATTCTTCTCTGAAAACTCTTGAGCCTGACTCTCATAATCTACATTGTTCTCAGTACCACTATCTTCCATACTCCTACTAGTTTGGCCTACACTAAAGCATTCACTGCTTTCCTAAACCCAAGTCCCTAAATCTATATTCTTTCAACAAGCAGCATGGTCATTCTTGTCACAGCAATGCCCCATTCTCTGGTACCAACTTCTGTCTCAGTCAGGGTTCTATTGCTGTGAAGAGACACCATGACCATGGCAACTCTTATAAAGGAAAGCATTTAATTGGAGCTTCCTTACAGTTGCAGAGGTTTATTCCATTGTCATCATGGCAGGAAGCATGGTGGCATGCAGTCAGATACAGTGTTGAATAAGTAGCTTGAGAGTCCTAAATCTGCATCTGCAGGCAGCTGGGAGAAAGAGATACATGGCCTTGCATGAGCTTTTGAAACCTTAAAGCCCACCCCCAGTAACATACTTCCTCCAACAAGGCCACACCTACTCAAATAAAGAGTGCCAATCCCTAAACATTCAGATATATGAGCCTATGGAGCCATTCTTGCTCAAACCACCACACCAGAGGTGGCTGAAATCTCAAATGACCTCTATGCTATCTATGTGACTGAGACTAGGCCAGATCCTTAGACCACTAAGCTATCTATAGATAGGCTACCTGTACTAGCTTTCTCTTGGGAGAAATGACAGGTATCCTGAGTTGAATTTCAATGTAATTACACTTCCTTGTGCACTGAGTATTGTATTTTTATCCCAATTTATACTGGGCTTAACTACATTGGGAATAAACTGGATGTTATTATACCTCTCCAAAGTCTGATCTAGGCTGATGAAATCAATCTGCACCTTGTTTTCATTCTTATCTCTTCAAGGGTTTGCTTCTCTGCCTGGACACCTGCAGGGACCACCTCATTGGGCAAATGGCATATTTGTCGTTACCCAAATGTCTTATTGCTCTAAGTCTCTAACATCTTTAACCTTTAACCATTTAAAGGTTTTCCCTAATAAAAACTCACTCAATGTAAAAAAAAAAGTCAAAACTTTCACAGAGTATCTAGACCAAACAACAAGAATACAAGTATGTAGTTGAAAACAATATACAGAAGCACTTCATTTCTTTTCCCCTCCTATCTAGATGCTGTATTATGTAAAGGACATTCCAGCTACCCTGAGATTCTTCCATGGTCTTTTAGCTGCCAATGCTAAAATTCTCATCATTCTTGTGTCAGGTAAGCCATTTCAATCTGCCTGGATTTCAAAATAGCCATGTGAGCACATGCATGGATTCATGTGTTTAGATAGTATATTTTGCCTCTGTTACGAAATTTACTTTAAATTAATTTTTAGATTAGTAGAAATGTCATTTACAACAGTATTCAATTTAGAGAACCTAGTGAAATCAAAATCTTTTGCTTCTATCTATTCAGGAAACATCCTTACAGGAGTTAGAGAGATGGCTTAATGGTTAAGAGTACATACTGATTTGTAGAGGATTGGTTCCCAGCACATACCGCAGGCAGCTCACACCTACCTGTAGCCCTAGCTTAATGCATATACACATCCATGAACATGCACACATGTGCGCATGCACAATTGAAAATATAATAAAACCTTACAAGAAAGAAAAATTTCTTTGCCTTGTACACATGCATCTGCATCTGTTGCTGTGAGGAAACACTGACCAAAACAAACCTGGGGAGAAAAGGTTTATTTGCCTTACAGGTTACAGTCCATCAGTGAAGGAAGTCAAAGCAAGAACTCAAAGCAGGAACCTGGAGGTAGGAACTAAAGTAGAGACAATGGAGAGATGTTGCTTACTGGCTTGCTTCCAGGTCTACCTGCCTACTGATGGCTCATTCACAGTGGGCCCACTTACATTAATTCACAATAAAAAAATTAATATGCCCTTCAAACATGCTCACAGGCTCATCTGATGGAGGAAATCTCTCAATTGAGAATCCCTCTTCCAAGGTGTGTCTAGACTTGTGTCAAGTTGACAAGAACCAAGCAGCATTACAGAATAGACAGGTCAAGTGATGATATTTTAAACATGAGAAAAAGCAGGTGCATTGATTATGTTTATATATTTTATGTCACTTGAATGTCTTTCCCCATCTTTGATATTTACCAGTAAGTAAATATAATTTTAAATGTTTTGTTTCTGACTTTGACCTACTGATTACCCCCTCTCTTTCTTTCTTTTGTTTTTTTGAAATAGGGTTTCTCTGTGTATCCCTGGCTGTCCTGGACTCACTCTGTAGACCAGGCTAGCCTTCAACTCACAGAGATCTACCTGCCTCTCACTCCCGAGTGCTGGGACAATTTTATATATTTTGGATGCAACTATGCATACTAATGCTATATTAACTTGTATTTCTAAAGCCATTAAAGATTTTTTAATATACCTATAAAATGATCCATTTATTTTACTTTGTAGTAGTTTTATATTTCAAAAAAAGACATTTGATTAGATTGTTGCTTCCAGTAATTTTCTCACAAAGAACATAGGTAAATATTAGAAAATGAAACACTGACATTAAGGCCATTCAGAAGATTTCAATATGTAGTGTAGGTTGGATTCAAAATTAATGGCCTTTCTGTCTCAGTCACTCGACTATCTTGAACACCTGCCACCATGCCCTATCTCTGCAGTAGTTTTTTGATATAGATTTCATGGATTGTCCACTTGTTGCTAGATGATCTGTTTCTAAAAAGACCGCATTCCTTATCTTCATCACCAGAAAACAGCTCCAAGCACTGAACTGTGTGCTACAAAATTTGTCTTCACATATAAGGAATAATTTTTAAAGTGGCAGATGCAGTTGTTGTTTATAATCCTTGGCTTTACTTCATGTGAGGGTTCAGAGTCAGGAACTCTTGCGTACAACTGATTCCTCAAGGGTGCATTCTGACAGACTATTTTTACCTCTAGTTAGTTAAAATTAATCTTTATATGGGAAAGATCAGGTTTTTCATTTTGAAGAGATTATGTAAATTGAATCTTTTCTACTAAACCATGTCTAAATTAGGACACTGGTTAAAACGTACTTTGTATTACAAAAGATGGTAGAAATAGGTTTCACTTTTTATAAGTAGCTCACAAGCTTTTATTATTGATTAAAGAATAGGAGATTGTTATCTGAAAGAGGTAAATATTTTTAATTGATACTGTTCCTAGAAATAAGAATGAGTAACTAAAAGTGTTCAGTTCATTAAACTGAAACTCAGATGAGATCTTCCTATTATCAAAGTCACTACTTCTTGGAAGAAGGTTTTATTACAGAGAAGAAATGCCACATAACTTCTTAAAGTAACCACTGCAAAATGAGAAAAAAATATTTCAGAAACATTAAATAAATATAAATTATCAAATATATAAAAAATCACCTTTTGAAATAGCTTGACTTGAAGTTAAATAAGATATTTAACCTGGGGAAAAATATTACTGCCAAACATGTTGGTCATTTTTCATTAATTTAGTTAACTAGACTGTTCCTACTTTCCCCAGTCACACTCTCTCACACATAACAGTTAAAACCATAGAGTACATGGCATTAGTTTTTATCCAAAGTGTCTTGAGTAACCTCCTCCCTCCCTACTCTCTCCCCTGAGACCTTCCTGCTATTTCACATCAGAAGCTCTTATGAGCTCAGGAAAGTGTTTCAATCTATTACTCTACCTTTGTATAAGCCCCGGGTGCACAGAAAATGGTCAACATGTGTTTGAATTCAACTGAATAGTTGTTTATTTGTATTTTGATTCCAGAACTACAAGGTTCTAAAGTCCACCAAAAAGAGGAGAATGTGGTTTATCTAATAAGGACTACATATAACACACATGTGTTTCCATTGAAATAAAAGGTTCAGTGAAAAGTAAACATACATCATTCTTATATGCATTTATTCTGTATAGGGGATTGTTAGACAAAACAATGTAGGCTAAACAAGAGAAACTAATTAGGACAAGAAATACAGGCTGAAATCAATAAAATCAAGTCATTTAGTCAATGTACTATAATAGATCTTATATTTTTCTTCTGTGTTCTTATTCTTCTGTTATAGAACAATTTCAACTTAATAAATATTCACTTAGTGCTAACTAGCAGAATTTTTTGATATTCAATATAAAAAATGAAATGAAAGGAGGTATAAACTACTTGAATTTTGTTTTAAGTGAATTAAGTGAAGATTTTTCTATACTAAAATATTTCACTGATGTGTTTTTTACTTCTCCCCTTGCTCACTCTACCCCAAGTCCCTTGGCTGGCTGGTCAGTTTTTAAATGTACCAGCCTTGCATTTGCTTCAAATCCTTTAAGTTCTCTGCATCTGGAGTAAGCTTCCCTGTGATGTGTACATGGTTGCTGTCAGATTTGTGTTCAAGTGTTACCATATTAAACAGACTCTGTGGTCATCATAGGTAAAACAGCAGAGTTTCAATATCTTTGACTATCTTTATTCCTTACTCTGATTGTTTTTCACTTATACTTTATATCATAGGATATATATTTAGTTACTTATCTAATCTTCTCCCTGGTTTTGTTATGCTACTTGAATTAAACTCCACAAAGGTTATGGATATTCTTTTGTTCACTGCTCTAATCTAAATGTCTAATATAATGACTGGAAGAAGCTAAATGAAAGAAAAAATAAAGAAATCATGAACTTTGTTTTGTTTGTTTTTGTTTCTTTTGCATAGGAACTAGTGGTTGGGACAAGCTCTGGAAAAAATATGGATCCCGCCTACCCAGGGATGACCTCTGCCAGTATGTCACATCCTCTGATCTCGCTCAGATTCTGGATGACCTGGGGATTAAGTATGAGTGTCATGACCTTTTGTCCACCATGGACATAACTGACTGTTTTATTGATGGTAATGAAAATGGAGACTTGCTTTGGGATTTTTTGACAGAAACCTGCAACTTCAATAAAACAGCCCCACCAGATCTCAAAGCAGAAATTTTGAAAGACCTTCAAGAGCCAGAATTTAGTGTTAAGAAAGAGGGGAAGGTACTTTTTAACAATAATCTGAGTTTTATAGTGGTTGAGCCAAATGTATAAGTCATAAGAATATTCAGAACTTATATTTTGAATAATTGTTGATTTATTTACACATTAATACATATTATTTACATACTGAAGTTCAAATTAATCTCATAATAAGGATACAATATTATCTCTTATAAATGAAATCCATAAATTTCTAAGACATACTTGGGCTACCTTAAGAATCATGTGGGCTACTTCCAGTTGTATTTTGTCCTTGAAAGAGAACATGCAGGCTAAATACTACCTAACCATTTTTTTCAATGGCTAACTGATAATAAAACTCTTTCCATTTTCTTATTGTACTGGAAATTCTGAGAATAGTAATGAAATATGTGCTAATCATTCTTTGAATAATAATAAAGTGATACTTGTTGATTCTTTGGTGACAAAAAGATATTTCTCTGCTTGTAAAGAAATATTTGTCTTCTCACTTTCTCCTATGGTAGCTTCTATCATACTCTTTTATTAATATCATTACAAAATTAGAGGCTGGTGGGATGGCTTGTCAAAGGACCTGTTCAGGTTCAGTTTCCAGCAAGCACGTCCTACACCTACCACCAATGGAAACTCCAGGTCTAAGGAATCTGATGCCATATTCTGGCCTCTGTGGGCCTCAACACTTATGTACAATACACATACACCACCCTATCCTACATACATAGTTAAAAATAAAATAAACTTTTAAAAAAGATTATTACACAACTGGCTCTTTGTCAACTTTCTTTTAAGTTATCTAAGATTTAATCATATTTTCTCTTTCTGATATACTCAAACTTAAATATTGTGCAAATCAATTTAGTTAACTTTTTTCCTTTTTTAAGTTTTAGTTTCTGAAATGTTTTAAAAGGTCTTCTAAAGTTTAAAAGACTAGTTATTATAGTTTTATATTATATTTGTATATACTATGTAAATATATGTATATGTATTACATATAAAATATATATTATATAAATATATTAACTATAGTTATATTATATTTATATTATAATATAAAAGTTATATAATAACTTTACTCCAAAGAGGTACCTTTAGACACTAAGATTTCAGAGAATTTTAGACTTATTTGATGTTCTTGTTTTATTTTAAATAATTCAGTTATTCTTATAAGAATAATATATTTTAAGTTAGTAAATAGGAATTTAGTAATTCATAAATAATTTCTATACTATAAAAATGAGGCTGGATGTGATGGCACACACCCTTATCCCAGCACTCAGGAGGCAGAGGTAGGCAGATCTCTGTGAGTTCAAGGCCAACCTGGTTTACAAAGTGAGTACAGGACAGCCAGGGCTACACAGAGAAACCCTGTCTCAGAAAACTTAAAAAAAAAAAAAAAGATATTCCCATCAAAACTGAATAAAAGAAGGATTCATGGAACTGTGCTTTTTACAGTACAGAAGCCTTAACTCGTAGGTGGTGTTTTGTCTTTCTCATGATCGCATTATCACTTATACATTGAGGGATAGTCACTTCCACCATCTGTGTCCTTTCTTAACCCACAGCTCATCTGTGCAATATGGAGGCTTTTATTATTTCTGTTTTATTATTCACTCTATTTATTTTACTGTACTTAATACTTCTACCTCCCTTCCAACCCTTGTTCCTTCCAACCCCCCAACACTAGGTGGGAGAGAAAGAAGGTTAAGGGAAAAATGATGGAGTTTTCTTTGAGTTACT
This sequence comes from Lophiomys imhausi, assembly GCA_907164525.1. NCBI lineage: Eukaryota > Metazoa > Chordata > Mammalia > Rodentia > Muridae > Lophiomys > Lophiomys imhausi. The sequence goes on from CAJQZJ010031933.1 coordinate 11,664,306, forward strand.
TCCTGCTGATTAGGGTCATTGGGTTCTTTGGGATCAATACCAATCTCAGTAGTCACAATATCCAGAAGTCCAGCAAACCAGGAAACAGCTGCAGGAAGAACCAGCAACAGGGAGATCAGCAACTACTTTCTTCTTTGTAGCACCCCCCCGCCCCATCTCTTCTTTCTTCTTTTGGGCTCTGGCTTTTCTTCCCCAAGTACAAGTCCTCAGAGTTAAACTTGCTCATCTGGCTAACCAGTGTCCCCTGCTAGCTCACAAAGCATGGTTAATAGTATACTCTTGTAGTCTTAACTGAAGCAGCATCACACTTGGGAGTAAGCAAAAACATTCTCATAACTGTTTTTTTTTAATAAATGAAATTCTTACCACACATCTCTGTGGCTTAGAATCTATTTACATTAACAAATAATCAACTTGTGTTTATAATCAGTAAAATTGACTTACATTGATGTTTTTTTCTTGGACAGCTTCATCTCCTGAATAAGACCACTGAAATATTAGAGTAATTCTGTGATCCAGGAATGATTGATGGGGATGGGGCAATGTCAACAGAAGGGTAGAATTCAAGACTGGAGCAATTATGGCCTTTTGTAGAAAGGGAATGGACATGCTATTTAATGATAGAAAATGTTAGATATGCTCACAGATTGTTATAAATATGGCCTTTTTGTCATCTCCATAGGCCTTTTCTAGAAAATTCAAGGTTAAATAAATTCTCATCTACTTTTGTGTAATATAATAGAAATATACAATGAAATAGTTTAAGAAAGGCCAAATTGCTCTGAATTTCCACCTCCTCTCTTGAGGAGCCACATTTGCCAGTAAATAAATGGCTTTTCACTCTTCTTGGTAGTGTTTTACAACACTAAAAGGACCCTCTTTCCTTGCTGAGAAAAGGTCCTGATATGTAAAAACAGTTTGATTCTTTTGGAGGAATGGCCTTTTGAGATGTTCTACACATCAAAGTTTACATTTGTAAAGACCCCCTGGCCTGCACCAGGTGTGAGGTGATTACAAGCTTTTGATTTAAAAACCTTACTGTCTTTTATCTAAACACAAGAAATTTTCCCAGGCACAAGCCTGCTTTTGGTCAGCTGGCTAGAAGACTTAACATACTCTTAATTTGCTTAATAAAGTGAGGTGATTTATAATTTTCTCATATGGATCCATTTCACACAACTCTTTTCATTTTTTAATTTTGTCTATTTTTGAGACAGACTCTCATTTTTATAGACCATACATACTGTCTTTAAATTGTAACCTAGGTGCCATGGCCTCTACCTCATGGTAATCATGCTGTATGAGCTTACTGAGTGCTGAGATTGCAAAGGTAAACCATCATGCCTGGTTAACTAGATACCTGGTTAGCTAGATGGTTTACACAGAAAACAATCTCCACCACTCAGATCAGTTTATAGCTAATTGAAAGTCTTTATTCCAGGTGGCTGGGACCACACCACGGTATTTGGATGGACCTAGGTGTCCAGAGCCTGGGGGTGGGATGGGGGTTGGGGGTTTAAAGGCAAAAACTCCATCTGACACCTTATTCAGTAGCAACACAGGGTGGGGGGTAGGGCTTTGCAGAAGCAAGCAATTTAACAGAAGCAGCTAAATTAAGTCATTAGCTGTAGGGGGTTTCCACACAAACAAGCTTAAGATAAATTAGCTAGGACATCCTGACCTTGAGTTCCTAGAATTGCCTAGGGAAATTTTCCATGGGATTCTTCATCAAGGAGATCAAATTCTATTTAAACCTGAAATGGTCACAGCAATAATAAAGAGGGAGGAACCTTTGCATTGTCTTGCTCAGTCACAACAGAAGGCCATATAGTTCCAGTGGATGCAGCGTTGACTTCTTCCTGATTTTACAAAGGATTTGAGGTAGTCACATATTGATTTTCCAATTTGTTTTTATGATTAAGATTAAAAAACAAAACAACATAAATTTGGAATACTATTTTGTATGTCACTATGAATCCCTCAGTGTAGTATGGTGCCTTGTGTATGGTAGAAGACAAACAGGATGACTGATGAATCCTTTTCTTCTGAATCATCTGCCTTATGCTTTGTGTGTTTAGTTTAGTTTTGTAAATATGGCTCAGGAAATTAAACAGGCGCTAGAGCAATTGCAAGGCGTACTTAAGATCGCCAGCCAGCTCAGCAAACAAAAAGCAAAGCAAAAAAAGGAAGAGACAAACAGAAACATTAAAAAAAGAAATAATACCCTCTGCCTAAATTGAGTTGTGTCCGTTAGAATTAGTATAAACTCGAACTTACCTAGGACTGCTTCTGACATTTGCTCTCAGATATTATTATAAAAATCTAAACAGAAAATATACTGTGGTAAGAAAATCTACTGAGATACACAGTATTTTAAGGCCTAATACTTCCTTATCATAAAAATTTGCAGCCTATAATTGGCTCGGCTACCATGAGCCAAGAAAAATTAAGTTATCTCCACATTCACAAAATGAGATACGAAATTCATAAAGAGACTATGTTACTATTCAGAGTCTATAAAACTATGCAGATCCAAGTACGCATTTAATGTTTTCAGATATTTATTTAATAATACTTTTTGAATGAAAAAAAAGAAGTCAAGAAGGAAATGACAAGACTGCTCCTAGATATGGCGGAGGAGAAAGTTTATGGTAGATATGAAGGAAAGCATCGTGAGAGGTATGTACATCTGGGAGAGTCTAGAGTGCATATAGCAACCAGACTGAGCTGGTCCATGTTAGGAGAAGGGGTAGGGGAGAGCAGCTACCAACCAAGAGGAGCAGCCTGGGCCGAGAGACTGCGCAAGAGACATGGAAAGCCAAAATAGCTGGCGGAAGGGCCACCAGCTCCTGGGCTGAAGAAGTTTAGGGTAGAGGACAGAATATGCCAGCCGGGATGGCCCTGTAATAGGTAGAGATTCAAGGATTCAGGGGGGACCTGGTGGTCTGCTTTGGTATGTTAATGGGTACCTCTGCCATTTGTCCCAGTTTTGAGATCTAATACTTTTTGAGTATTATTTTGTAATCTAAAATTTTTATTATATTTAGTCCAGTTTGTAGAGTGCTTGCCTTGCTTGTATGAGTATGCATTTGATCCCAAACATCACAAATAAACAAAAATGTAATGAAAGTGTATTTCAATATGTTTATCTCATCAGAATGCTATTCCTATGAAAAACAAAGACTACTTTCTGAGGAGTGAATAATGTAGCCCAGTTAGTTGGAGCCACAGCAGTTTACTTTTCAGGTTCAAATCCTGGATGTGTTGATTACCAACTACATGATCAGTGACAACTTTTATTGTTTATAATCTCACATTTAGTCATATGAAAAAAATGAAGACACTCATAGTAACTGTCTCAGATAAAATTTCAGAAATATTTTAAAATAAGGAAATATATCTGTAATGTACCATATTCATAAGAATTACTCAAAAATAATAACCCCAAGTATGATGGGGTTGCTTATAGATACATAAAATAGAGAAAATTGTGGTTTGAAAAGCTATGGCCTCCATAGACTCATGTGTTTGAATGCTTGTCCCATTGGGAGTGGCATTATTAGGAAATGTGACCTTGTTGGTGTAGGTGTTTGGAGGAAGTGTGTCACTGTGGGCATGAGCTCTGAGGTTTCCATGCTCAAGCTATGCCCAATGTGACACACAGTCTCCTTCTTCTGCCTGTGGATCAAGATGTAGAACTCTCAGCGCCTTCTCTGGCACCGTGTCTGCCTATATTTTGTCATGTTTCCCGCCATGACAACAATGGACTAAACCTCTGAAACTGTAAGCCAACCCCAATGAAATGTTTTCTTTTATAAGAGTTGCCACAGTCATAATGTCTCTTCATATCAATGGAAACCTTACCTAAGGGGGGGAAAAAAGGAAAATTAAAATTAAAGACAAAAGGCTAGTATTTTGAGGAGCCAACTTAGTTTCCAAAATGAGATAACATTGTACTTCAGAAAGTCCAACCTGCCATGAAAGTTCCACAGCCCCTGGTGTCCTAAGTGTCTATGCTTTGAACCCCATGAAGTGACTCCATCTTTTCCCTGCATCTCTGCATGGTATGAAAAAGGATTGGTCAGCCATCTTAGTTAGGATTTTTGTTGCTGTGATAAAACATGACCAAAAACAACTTGGGAAGGAAAGTTTTATTTCACATAACAGCTTGTATTCCATCATCTAAGGAAGCAGGAACCTGAAAGCAGAAACTGAAGCAGAAGCCATTGGTGAACTCTGCTTACCATCTTTCTGCTTATGGGTTTGCTCAGCCTAGTTTCTTAGAGCACCCATGACCATCAGTCCAGGGCTTTTACTACCTACAGTGAGCTGGGTCCTCCCACATCAATCACAAATCAAGAAAACACAATGCAGGCTTACACACAAGCTAGGAAATTGTGAGGACATTGGTTTTTGTTTGTTTGATGTTCCCTCTTACAAAATGACTCTAGTCTGTGTCCAGTTTACATAAACTAGCCAACATGTGGGCAGACAAAGGGATAACAAATCACTCAGGTCACCCAGAAGTGGATTAGATCAGTTTCTCTTGAAACTATGAGATAGATTTGTTAAAATGGTTGGTAAGTAATTTTGTATAACAAATCTGAAGCAGTTGGTTATTTATTTACTCATTCAGGAAATAACATATTCTCCAATATTTACTAAGGGTCCCATAAGTGTAATTTAATCGAAGCAAGGAAAATACTGCAGTTAAAATAGCTTGTAGGCCAGTGTAGGTGCTTGCTACCAAATATGATGACCTGAATTTAAACTCTAGGATCCAATAGTGGGAGGAGAGAACCAAGCAATTCCCACAAGCTGTACTTGGCGTGTCGGTACCCTCCACACTTGCATGCAGACATAAAATAATGGTTGAAAGTTTCAAAAAAAGATTAAAAGAAAAGTCCCTGCTTTCTTGTAATAGTTAGCTTCAGCTGTCAACTTGACCCAAACCTAAAGTCCTTTGGGAATTAGGAGCCTCGAGTGATGAAGGGCTGGACCAGATTGACTTATGGGCTTGTCTGTAGGGCATTTAAAAAGTTGCTAATTGATATGAGAATGTCCAGCTCACCCAGGCCTTGAGTTACATGAGAAAGCTGCCAGAACATGAGTAGGGCAGGGTAAGGCACTATGCTGTGTTGTTCTTTAGTGTCTGCTTTGAGTTCCTGCCTTAGCTTCCTTCAATGTTAGACTTCAGCCTATAAGAAGAAATAAACCCTTTCCTCTTCAAGTCACATTCATTCATGGTGTTTATCAGAAGAAAAGAAAAAAAAAGAAAAAACAAAAGAAAAGAAAAGAAAAGAAAAAGAAGCTAGGACACCTTGCAACCATGATTGTTAGTAAATAAAATGGACTTATACAAATAAAAGTGAATAGGAAAAAGACAGTACTAAGACTATGAAAGTATGTGGAGTGATCAGGGAAAAGATTACTTCAAAAAGGTCAAGTGGGAATTGGAGAGATGGTTCAACAGTTAACAGCTCTGTCTGCCCTTCCAGTGGACCTGGGTTCAATCCCTAACACCCATGTGGCAGCACACGGCTATCTGTAACTACAGTTTCAGGGCTCCAACACCCTCTTCTGGCCTCTAGAGTCATAAAGGAAGCATGAGTAAAAATAATATGGAATCTTCCTTTGTGGTTTCAGAGGGCTGCTATAGACAGACCAAATAAAATGTGGCAGGGGAATCCCTGAGTCAAGGAACAGAGGGGCCATTCTGTAAAGCTATGAAAATGAAGCCTGGGTTGCACTGGATAGCCCAGGCATATACATGGTACACAAATACGCATGCAGGTAAAATATTTAATGTATACAACATAATTAAAAAAATAAAGGTCGCCGGGCGGTGGTGGCGCACGCCTTTAATCCCAGCACTTGGGAGGCAGAGGCAGGCGGATCTTTGTGAGTTCGAGGCCAGCCTGGTCTACAAAGCGAGTCCAGGACAGCCAGAGATATTCAGAGAAACCCTATCTCGAAAAACCAAAAAAAAAAAAAAAAAAAAAAAAAAAAAAAAATAAAGGTCAATGTGAAAATAGATTTATTTAAGTGAAGTATAATCGAATAAGGTGTGCAAAGATTTGAGAGAAAAACATTTGAAGAAAGAAATTCAAATACAAAAGACCTGATGTGGAACAAGGGCCTTATTTATCTGAAGAATAATAATCGAGGTTTGGTGGCTTCCTATGGTAGACAAATGGAAAGATTATCATATATACTGACCTAAGTGACCACTGTGGCTTTCCTCAGTATATAACAGTTTGAAAGAAATGAATAGACTAGATTTGCAGAGCAAGTGAAAGATACCAGGAGTGTAAGATGCCAAGAACTTGGAATGGGAAATGAGCTTTAGCCTTCTTCTTAAAGAACACTCCGTACTATTTCTAATTCTTGTCCACATCTATGTTGAACACAAATATCCTTTAAAAGTCTTCAAAGTCTTTTAGAGTGTCAGTTGTGTTCAAAAGTCCAAGTTCAAAGTCTCTTCTGAGACTTCAAGCAATCTCTTAATACCTTGTAAAATCAAAAAACAAATTAAATACTTCCAATATAAAATTCCAAAAAAGAGGTCTGGGAGCATAGTGAGGAAATACTAGACCAAAGCAAGACCAAACCCAGAAGGACAAACAGCAAGAACAGATCTTGTGTAGCTCCAGTACAGTGTCAAAGGACTTAGATGCTTTGCCTTTCCAGCTATGCTCCCTGAAACATGCATCTCTCTTCCTCAGGCTCATTCCAGATTCTGTGTGCAGCTCTCCTTGGAAAATGTTTTCATGTCTCTGGTAACTCTAGCATCTTGGGCTATCCAGTACAACCCAGGCTTCATTTTCATAGCTTTACAGAATGGCCCCTCTGTTCCTTGACTCAGGGATTCCCCTGCCACATTTTATTTGGTCTGTCTTTAGCAGCCCTCTGAAACCACAAAGGAAGATTCCATATTATTTTTACTCATGCTTCCTTTATGACTCTAGAGCCAGCACCACATTGATGACACTTTCAAGTTGGGCAGCTGGCTTGTGATGGACCATGGTCCCCTTGAACCACATTAGCAGCAGCTTTAGATTGCAGTTGACTTCCAGAAGCAGAAAATGCCTTATGCACTCTTTCACAAGTTGGCAGTTTAGATGTGTATAGCCTTGGCCTGAACATACTCTTCCATTAATTCTGCTATAGACAAGGTCTCTCCTTTATCTTTATGTCTTGCAGGACAAGTCTTGGTTGTAACACTGCTTTCTGGTACTCCTTTTCTTTTGTATTTTTTCCTACCCTACGTTCTCTCTTTTTTAAAAAACTGTAGACCTGAATAATAGTCATTAATAACCACACTACGACTGTGTATTGCTTTGTTTTATTCAAAGTTCCAGTTTTCCGTATCTCTCAACAAACAAACAAACAAACAAAAAACAAAACAATGGTTAGGTAAAAGTAATAACTGTAAAAGTAATAATTTTTTTCTGCTTCTGCTGATTTCTTTTTTTTAATATTTTAATTTTATTTTTAAAATTTATTTATTTATTGCTTCAGGTTACATCTCCATCATAGTGTTCTCTTTCCACCCCTCCCAGTCCCACCCTTCCATCCCACTCCTCTGGAGTGGAGTGTCCCTACACAACATTCCCTCACCCCAGTTCAGCAGTTATATGAGGGCCAAGAGCCTCCTCATACACTGGAGATCTACAAGGCAGCACCACCAGGGAAAAGTGTCTCAATGACAGGGAGAGAAAACAAACAAACAAACAAACAAACAACAACAACAACAACAAAGTCTATTTCCATGTTCCCTTTGGTGCGTTGGTTGTAGTATAGATATCCTATCCTGTATTATATAGCTAAAATCTGACTATACGTGAATAGATGCCATGTACATCCTTCTGAGTCTGGGTTAGCTCACTCAGGATGAGCTTTTCTAGTTCTATCCATTTGGTTACAAATTGCATAATTTCATTGTTCCTGATAGCTGAGTAGTATTCCATTGTGTAGATGTACCACAGTTTTTTAACCCATTCTTTAGTTGAGGGACATCTGGGACATCTGGGTTGTTTCCAGTTTCTAGCTATTACAAATAAGGCTGCTATGAACATAGATGAAGAAACTTCCTTGTGATTCGGTGAGGAGTCATTTTGGTGTATACCCAGAAGTGTTATGGCTGGGTCCTGAGGCAGAGCTATTCCAAGTTTTCTAAGATATCACCAGACTGACTTCCATAGTAGTTGCACAAGCCTGCACTCCCGCCAGCATGTGCTGTTATTTGAGCTTTTGATCTTAGCCATTTTGACAGGTGTGAGATGGAATCTGAGAGTCGGCTTGAGTTGGAAAATTGAAATAACCCCTTGTATCTTATCAGGCCACCATGGAATAAAGCTGGACTTCAACGGCAAAAGAAGCAACAGAAAGCCTACACACACATGGAAATTGAACAACTCTTTACTGGATGACTACTGGGTCAGGGAAGAAATAAAGAAAGAAATCAAAGACTTCTTAAAAACCAACAAAAATGAAGGCACAACATACCCAAACCTATGGGACACAATGAAAGCAGTGCTACGAGGAAAATTCATAGCACTAAGTGCCTTCAAAAAGAAAACTGTGACAGTGCATATTAGTGAATTAACAGCCAAACTGGATGAATTGGAAAAAAAAAAAAGGAGCAAACACTCCCAAGAGGAGCAGAAGGCAGGAAATCATCAAACTTAGGGCTGAAATCAACAACTTAGAAACAAAAAGAAAGATACAAAGAATCAATGAGACCAAGAGTTGGGTCTTTGAGAAAATCAACAATATTAATTAGCCAAATTAAGTAAAAGTGATAACTTACCCTTCCTTACTCTCTGGTAACCAAATTCTTTATTATTATTTTTTTATGTGATTAAATACCATGACCAAGGCAACTTATAGAATAAAGGGTTTATTTGAACTTACAGTTACACCACTGATCTAAGTGCAAATAATAATAATAGCTTGTGCAGCCCTACACAGGACATCTCTATTGCAACCCCTCCTCAAAAGGTTCAAGGATTATCATGGCAGTGGGGGTGGAGGGATTGTAAAAGCCAAACTTTATTGGCTGGACATGACAGGGCCTTCGCAAACATGACCTCACTGAGGTTGGGACTGCATACATTTTAGATCAAGCCAGCCAATATTCCAGCATGGATAAGTGAGGAGCTTGTCCTAGCTTAGAAGCTATTGGAGGTTTGTAGCTGCAAAGGGAAGAATCAGTTTTCTTCAGGGCTGTAGTATGAATACTGTAATAGATAGTCCTACATCCACCTAAATTTATGTGGCATTAAGTAGACTCACTGTTTTTATTTTATTTTTAAAGTCAGCACATGAAATATTACTTAATATTATTTTGAAATAATATCAATTATGTTAATTAATATCAATTCATATGTTAATTAATATTACTTAAAATAATACTGTTTTTAAAAATCAGCACATGGAATGGACAGAAATACTACTTCAAAAGAGTTGATTCTATGCATGTTGATAGAAGAGGAGTAGGAAGGGCAGGAAGCCAGTTGGAAGTATTCCAAATACAGTATAATTATGTAAGAAATTTGCAAATAAGAATATAATAAATACATATCGATTACTTAAAAAAACTTTGGAAAATTAAATACAGGTTGCATTATGGCTATAGAATTTGATTACTGTTTTTTTGAGAAGATTCTTGTTCATATCAGGGCTACAATAGCCATTTTATCACTCATCTGAATTCTATATGCTTAATTTGCACAATGCTGAATAGTCATTGTACAGAGGACATAGCTATTCAACATGATTTTTAGTTCCATTTTAAAGAAGAGAGACATTACCATTGAGAGATTCTGCAAACAGCGCCCATATACTGCTTCTGAAATATTAAGGAACTTCTCTTAAAATATATAAATTATATGGAAGAGATACAGATTATATAGTTCCATCTCAAATTTAGAACATGTGTGCATTTCAAGAATTTATTTTTTACAAATATATCAGAAGATTTTTCTGGATCAAATCTAGCAGATATTAAGTATTATAAGTAAGATTTTAATAATAATAAATAGTAAGTAAAGTTCAATAGCTTCTTCATGTAATCCAAGTACTTAGGAGACTGAAGTTGGGAATTCCCATGAGTGTGTAGCCGGGGCTACATAGTGAGTTCTAGATCAGAGTGAACTACAGAGTGAGAGTCTGCCTTTAAAAATTTTCAGAAAAAGCAAGCAAAATAGATGTTAATGATTATAAAAATAATAAATAATTTTCTGACTGTAGGGATCAGGTTCCTTAAGGGAACAAGAATAATAGAATATATATTATTTCAAAAATTGATTTATTAAATTGGCTTAAACTAGAGACTCTGGGCATTCAAACAGTGGCCATCTACACCATTCACTCTGTATAAAGCTGGATGCATCAAACATGCTGAGGTGGAGTTGCAAGCTTTCAAGCAACATAAGAATAGGGAACGGCTAGACTCTATGACTGTAGAGTATGGCAGCAGCAAGAATTGATGCACACACTCAAGAACAGTGAGCAACAAGTGACTGCTTAACCCTCAGACCCCCAGCTGGAAGCACTGAGTGCCTTAGAGGCTTGTCTTAATCCACTCAGTTGATTTTAGCTGGAAATGCCCTCACAGAAACACACAAAATAATGTCTCCTATATTGACTAAATTATGTCAGGTTGAGAATTAATACAAAGCATCATGCTGACCTATACAGACTAGTATCTCTCAAGTTGCAAATAACAATTGTTTTTTTTTTTTAATTAAAAAAAAACAAACCTAAAATATCCCAGTTGTTTAATTTTAGCAATGAAGACTCAGGAGCCAAATGCTGTGATGAAACCCTGCTAGCTCAGAGAGACAGAGAAAGCATCCAGCTTATGATTCTATTCCACCAACATCCCAGTCAAAGCCTGAAGCTAAAAACCCTAGAAGAACCTAGAGAAAGAAGTGTAGAAAGAGAAAACTCCATAGGAGAAAGCCCAAAGGAAGAACTCAAAGGAAAAAGAATTCCAAATGAAGAAGATCTCCGAAGGAAGAAGAACTCTGAAGGAAGAAAAACTCTGAAGAAACAAACTCAAAGGAAGAAGAACTCTGAAAGAAGAACCCTGAAGGAAGAACTCTGAACTCCTTCTTCACACTGTTTTAAATACCCTCAGCTCAAAGTCCCTCCTTTCTGTTTAATCCCTGTCAGTTGGATTTTTGCTCTACCTCTTGACCTAGGGTTAACTTTATTTAATCCTGTGTACAGAAAGCTCTTGGATAAAAGGTGTGTGCTTAGAACTGAGCCATACCATAGCCATTTGTTTATATTAAGCAGAAAGCTTTAGGATTAAAGGCTGAGTCATCCTGTAATTAGAAACAGATTTTTCAATTCATAAACTTGGAGTTCACAATGTGATCAAATATTCTGCAACAAAATGTCATTGAAAATGAATTGAGAGTGTATTATGTGTAAGACTGTATAAAATTCTTTAATTTATTTTCATTTTCACATTGAAAAGAATCAGTCATTATTATTTTCATTTTTTTCTGATAAAAACTCTGGTAATTGATGGAATTAGGCTAATTTGGACAAAATATAAGCTAAGTAGTAGAACAGGAAATTTCTAGAACTGTCTCCCTTCAAAGACCAAATCAAATATCCATCAGAGCCTTTATGATTCTTAAAGGCAGTATACTTAAAAAAAAAAGATTCACTGATTATTCCAATAAGAATAGCAGTGAGTGGATAGATGCTTGTGTCCACACCAAAATTTTCATTTTCATGATGTCACACAGTACCTATAGAAAAATTAATTTAGGGACTCAAAAGGGATGAGGCTAAAATGTGTTTTGTCAGTTTAAAGTTCAAATTTTATATGTATGTATGTATGTGTTGCATGTATATGTATTCATGTGGATGTAAAGGCATGTACATATGCATGCATGTGGAGACAAGAGGGTGACATTAAGTGTATTCCCATCTTATATTTGAGACAAAGGCTCTCATTGAATCTGGAACTCATCAATTTAGTTATGCTGTTTGGCCAGTGAGCTCCAGAGTTCCTTTGTCTCTGTTTTTCTGGCACTGATATTACAAATATGCACTGATGTTTCCAGGTGTGTTCTGTGGCTATAAACTCAGGTCCCCATGCTTGTACACAACACACTTTACCAAATGAGCCATGTTTGCAGCCTTAAAAACCAAATATTTTATGCCATCCTGTAGATACCCTTAGAGGTGAACACTGTGATATAAATGTAGGAATTCATACCTAATGATTTGTGCATATGTATGTTGCATAGCAGTTTCATCTAAGACTAAAACATTTTATGTTTCAGAGAAGCCCTTTAGGACATAAAGTAAAAAACTCAAAATAGCTTTAGGAAGTTCCTGAAACTGACCAGATTCATAAGGCCCCTTCTCTCTAAGAATAAAGAATAAAGACTGCTGAGAGTCACAGAGAAGCTGGCACAGCCATATCTAATTGGAACAGCAAAACTTACAAAGCCAGCACAGCTGCCAGCACAGCTGAGCCATGTGCTGCAATTGCCATCATGCCATCTTTCACTTTTGGTCTTGGTCTCCGAATCTTGCATGTTTGGGAGGCTTTTGATATTTGTACAACTTGGGTATATTAGATTGATGGGAAATTTCTTATGAATCATTTATGTCTTCTTCCAGGAGTACTGCTTCTAATCTTCCCCAGGAAAGTCTTAAACATATTACCCCTCCTGCTTTTAGGGAGATATTCTTTTCTGGCACTACTTCAAGGTCTGCCGTAAGCCCTGGAGGTCATGACTTACAAAAAGACACCAGAGATCTCTTTATGAGGCTCTGACTCCTTGGATACATCTTGGAACATCTGCCCCTATATTTACTCAAGAACAAGATAATCAGAGCAAAGTAAATTTAAAAAGGTAAACAAGATTTGGTGGATTAGAGGAGTTGGCAGCAGATCCGATTAAAAGCCTCTTCCTACTATATGCTCAGGCAATTACAAGGAATTTAAGATTGTGGGTTGCATATGGTATGCCTCTTAAGGAAAAGATACAACAACAAAGTTAGATTGGCTGGAGTTATCTCTGCCCTACATAGGGACTTAAACTGATGGGCAAAGAATGGTGTGGAAAAATGATTTAAAAAAATGAAGTATTAAGACATCTATTTCTTAGAAAAGTTAGCTTGTGCAGGGCCACTGTGATGTCATGACCTGGGAACAGAAAAATACTGAGATTAGACATATAAATAAATTCCAGAAAGATATAATGTAGGGCCGGGTGTGGTGGTGCATGCCTTTAATCTCAGCACTCAGGAGGCAGAGACAGGTGGATCTCTGTGAGTTCAAGACTAGTCTGGTCTACAAAGTGAGTCCAGGAAAGCCTTGGGTACACAGAGAAAGCCTGTCTTGAAAACAAACAAACAAACAAAAAAGATATACTGTAGAGACGACCTTCATTCACATTTTATTAGGGTATATCTTTGTCCCTCTTTACTTACCTAAGGCATTTTCTGATTAAATTTAATAAAAAGCAAATGGCCTATAGCTGAGCAGAAGTGGAAGGTGGGGCTTCCTGGTAGGGAAAAGGAACTCTGGGAAGAAGAAAGAGGAAGGTCCTATTCCCAAGAGACAGGAGAAGAGATAGACATGACTGGCCCATGTCTGGATGGTATAGCTAGCCATGTGGCAGGATGGGGCTAGGTGGTTGGGTTAGCTTAAATGAGCTAGTTAAAAGTCTGCCTAGCTAAGATGTAAGCTTTAAAATAGTAAAAGGTCTTCATGTCTTTATTTTTTATGACTGAAGGGCCACTAGTATATTACAATATAAAATATAAACATACATCATGCCAGAAATTGAATAATAACTGCAGCAGCTTTAGCCTGAAGATTTTTCTTGGGTGTAATGATGATTGGCACTCTGACCGTTAAATGTTGATAATACACTGCTTGGGACATAGCAGTCTGCCCAGGCAATTTTCTTTCTGTCTAGTGCCCTTGAAACTGCAAGGTTCTTAAAAGTTGGGTTACAGGGTTGATGAGGGAAAATGATTGTAAAAGATAACTGTTCTATCATGGTTTATCAATGATAACAAAACCTATGACCCAAGATGTGCAAGAGGAAGTTTAACAGTTCTGGGACAAAAATGATATGACTTATGTTTTGGAATCTCTTCTTGCTTACTGAATTCTGCATAAATAAAGAAGCAATCTGACAGCTAGTCAGTCAGGCTGCATGATTCCCCTGTGGTAGAAGTTAGGCACCTTTAATAAATTATTATGCAGTTCAGATTGGCAACTGGAACCACATAAGGAGGAGCTTGGTGTCCCTTTAAGTTGCTGAAATGGACAAAGCCCAATTAAGGCCAACACAAAATGCCTACTTGAAGAGGCATGGCTAAAAAAAACAGCACAAGCTGCAGATGATGTCGTTTGCTTCAAGAAGCCACAGAACTGCTAGACATTGAGAGAGATCTTGTGGGTCTTCGAGACCGTCAAGGATTGTGAGATGATGCAATATATAAACCAGAGAGCTCCATGTGGCCTCTCTCCCTCTTCCTCTTGCCCTCATGGATGAGATACAGCTGGAGAAATGCACAGCAAGGTATTGTATACACAAGCCTTTAGATCATAATGGTCATAAATTGAGAGATGGAGTGGCGTAAAGGTGAACGGAGTTTGGAGTCCGTGCTGAGAAACTAAGCCATGAAACATACAAGGACTGAGGAGACTATAGAAATGAGTCTCAGCTGATGGAGAAAGTTAAATCTAAGTCTAGCAGTTAAAACACACTGACATTATAAGCCAGTTACAATCTAGTGATTGAAATAAACTAGCCATAAGAACTGGCAAAATTAGGCCTAACAGATGCTAAGCTTGAAAGGGACTGCCTGATGGGACTGCCATAAAACCAAGTTATTCTGCATGGATCTACACTATGATTAATATCCTTTTAAGAAAGTTAAAATAATATTAATTAGGAGTTCTTAGATAGGTATTAGGGTGTTCTTAGATGGGTATTAGAATGTTCTTAGGTATTATATTTTATGTATAGGCTATAGGATATAGGTGTTTCATAGATATTTGTTAAGAATTAATAAACATAAACGCTTTAAAGAAAAATATTTGGTTACATTCTCCCAACCATCATGCCTGACTCACTCCTCCTTCCCCAACTTCTTACCTCCTCTGTGGGACCTGGCCAATGCCAGGGCTGGGCCCCAGCAACAAAGCAAGCTGCAAAGAAGAATCTCAGACAAGCTGAACCACCTAAAATAAGCAAAAAACAGTCTTGTTGCCTGGAGGATTTAAGCCAACTGAATCATATTGAAAGGACTTCAGGCTATTAAGCTGCCTGGAGTCTGTACAGTATGGTCCAGGTTTCCAGCTTTTGTGAGCTGTCATCTATCCTGGGGTGGGCTTTGGTGATGCATCTGTCTTTGAGTCATTTCTGCTCCTGTAAGTAATCCCTCACCCATATTCCTGTAAGTAATCCCAATAAAATTCGTTAGTTCAAAAGATTGGACTTTGGTGGTATCTTTACGTTAGTCTGTTCTGGATTCCTTATCTGGAGTGAGTATTCACATGTGTGCATGTGTTACATCTCCCTAGGAAAAATTTGTCACACAACAACCTGATATACACTCAGTCATATTGATACAGGCACAAGATGCCATTGTTCAAAAATCTCTGTGTCAGGAGTGAGGTGCCTTCCTTCAAGATGCTGGCTGGTCAAGAGGCTACTAGAGAACTCCAAAATAATATGGGCTATTTTCATTGCTCTCAGTTTCCCACCAGAATTTGATGCTAGAATTCCATTGCTGAAGACACCACATACTTTGGTCACAGAAATCAAGCTGATACTGAACTAGAAGGTTCATTCAAGATATCTAGTTTTCACCAAGGTTCTAAAGTGCTATTTAGGCTGATGGGGTAGAAAAGTCTTTAAAAGTCTGTGACTTTAAAAGGCTGTGACCCATTTAGTATAGGTGTTCTGAGACAGGGTTTCTCTGTGGAACAGCCCTGGCTGTCCTGAAACTCACTCGGTAGACCAGGCTGGCCTTGAACTCACAGAGATCTGCCTGCCTCTGCCTCCTGAATGCTGGGAATAAAGCTGTACACCACCACACCCAGTCATTACAGACAGTTTTGAACTACCATATGGGTGCTGGGATTTGAACCCGGGTCCTTTGGAAGAACAGCCAGTGCTCTTAACTGCTGATCCATCTCTCCAGCCACCCCCCCCATTCACTATACAATTATGACTGGCCTGGCAAGATATGTCCGTTGGTACAATAGTAGCATAGATATTATGGGAATGACCAACCACATTTTAATGAATTTAAGTTCAGTTACAGAAATGGAATTCACCTCTCTTATTCTATTCCTTGTCAGGACTCTGTGGCTGGAGGAGTAATAAATCCTAGGGGAAAACTTCCTTCTATTATTTTGCTAAATGGATATAACATCAAACTGTTTTGACGCCTCTAACTTTTATGTCTATACTCATAGATTAATGTAGCTCTTACCCCCTCATCAGATCAACTTCTTTTTGCAGTAGACTATAAATACAGAGAATCAAAACTGCTATAAGGGCAAAGACTAAATAACTGTAGAGTGCTTAGCCCTAAATGGACATCTATATCACCTGCTGTCCAAAGACTCAGAGAATATAATGGAAGATACAGAAGAAAGTTTACAAGAACCATAGGTTGGAAAGAATTGCTAACAATCTGTCTTCTAAATATGATATGTCCATCATACTAATGAGTATAGAGCAGTTGTGCTTGTCTACATAAGACCTGCACTAGGTTAATCCTATTAGCATTTCAACATGAATGTGAAAGGGAAACACGAGGATCCACTCATAGCTAAGGAGCTATTAGTGGCTGATGGCTACTTGAGGAGAAAGAGTTATTTTTATTTGAGGTATGGCCACTGCTTGGTCACTCATGATCCACTGGATGACCCCAGTGACATACATAAATGGGACATAAGTGGGAAGCAAGACTTTGACTCAATGGCTTAAAAGATGGGACATGCAGAATGGCTAAGATAAAAAAACTCAAATGACAACAAATGCTAAACAAGGTTGTGGAGAAAGGGAACACACTCCTCCATTGCTGGTGGGAGTGCAGGCTTGTACAACCACTATGGAAATCAGTCTGGCAATATCTTAGAAAACTTGGAATAGCTTTACCTCAAGACCCAACCATACCACTTCTGGGTATACAACCAAATGATTCCTCACCAAACCACAAGGATGTTTCCTCATCTATGTTCATAGCAGCCTTATTTATAATAGCTAGAAACTGGAAACAACTCAGATGTCCCTCAACCAAGGAATGGATAAAAAAATTGTGGTACATCTATACAGTGGACTGAGAGGAATGAAAATTTTAGAGACCCCCGTGGCAGGCAGTGGAGTCAGGCCAGCCACACTCCAGCTAACCACAAAGCTGATAGTAAAGTAAGATTAAATTCATTCCTGAGATGTTTCCTGCTGACTAACTAATGAGCTGGTACATTCCACCTGCATTTCCCCTCACCCTCTTCAGTTGTGGTAAACAATGGGCTGGTACATTCCACCTGTATTTCCCCTCACCCCTTTGGGCTGTAGTTTAAATACTCTACTCTCCCCCAAATTGTCGTCGTGGCTCCTACCCCTGCGTGGGATATGAGTGGCGTCCTCAGTGCACTGACCTCCCCCCACCCCGAAATAAACCTCTTGCAATTGCATCAAGAAGGTCTCTTTCGAGTTTTTGGGTGGCCGTGATATCCCGAGTGTTGGGAGTCGGGAGAGGGACTTCCCTCTCCCGGGTCTTTCAGGACTACTCAGCCATCAGAAACAATGAAATCATGCAATTTGCAGCCAAATGGATGGAACTAGAGAAGCTCATCCTGAGTGAGCTAACCCAGACTCAGAAGGATGCACATAGCATCTATTCACTTATAATTAGATTTTAGCCATATAATACAGGATAACTATAATACCACCAATGCACCAAAGGGAACAGGAGCATAGACTTTGCTACTTGTCCATGAAACACTCTGCCCTAGTGGTGCTGCCTTGTAGGCCCCCAGTGTATGAGGAGGCTCTTGGCTCTCATATGACTGCTGAACTGGGATAGGAGATTGATATGTAGGGACACTCCACTCCAGAGGAGTAGGATGAAAGGGATAGGGGGTAGAGGGTGGGAGGGTGGGACTGGGAGGGGTGGAAAGAGGGTACTATGATGGAGATGTAACCTGAAGTAATAAACACACACACACACACACACACACACACACACACACACACACACACA
>CAJQZJ010031933.1:11682591-11707789 GCA_907164525.1 Lophiomys imhausi
ACACACACACACACACACACACACACACACACACACACACACACACACACATGAATGAAAGAAACTGGGAACTGTCCAGGCAGCCAGTTGTCTGTTATTTCTTAGTTTTTAAAACTGCTTGCTCTGCACTTTCTGTTTATTCAGATTTATTTATCTTTTTCAGGTCTCTTATGTGGTTGAAGACTAGATAGTTATAGTCTCACAGTTAAGTTTTAAGTTATTTAGGAATTAAAAGGGTGTTCTAGGTCTACGAAGATGTTTTTAAGTTGGTAATGCAAGTTAGGATAAAAATTGAGTTAGGTATCGAACTTTAAACTCATTGAGAGAGAGAGAGAAAGAGAAAGAGAGAGAGAGAGAGAGAGAGAGAGAGAGAGAAAGAAAGAAAGAGAGAGAGAGAGAGAGTTGAATATTCTTGTTAGTTGCCAAATATATATGGAGTGGACATTGGGAATGTATTTCATACCTTATAGTTTTCATAATTGTTTTTGCTTTGTATTGTACTTATTGTCATAAGAAAAAACCCTTTATTGGACTTAAAAGGGAGAGATTGGGGATAAAAGATAATAAAAAATCTTAAAGAGTAAAAAAAAAAAGATGGAACATGAAGTTAGGAAGGAGCCATGTTTATGGAGAGAACTGGGAGGAGTTGGAAATCATTATGTATTTTTTTTCTCTATGAGTAATTAACAAAACTAAAATCAATCCTCTTATAACTATGTAATGTACACACACACTTTTTCTCATGGTATAAATTACATTCCATAATTTATCAAGACTGTGACTGCTGTATTTTCATAATTTTAATTCATAGGCTATGGTCAGACTATTCCAACAATGACCTTCTCCCAACAGAAAGACCAAGAATCTGGTAGTTGTTCAGTCCTTGAAGCTCGATTTCTCAGCAATCCCAATCTGGTGCTAGGGTTCCTGGGGATTCCTGGGGAACTAGGAATTTTGGGGGGTTTCTAGTCTGTATTGAAATTCCAAAGAAGTAGTTTCTAATATCAGTGATGGAGACTACCTTGGTAAACAGATAGATGAACTTGCTGCCAAGAGTTTTTGCAAGTAGGCAAAATCAAAACTTTCCTACTTTCATGTCTTTTTGTGGGGGCTACCACCAGAAGTTTTGGTCCAGATTTAGGGTAGGTCTTATCACCTCAAATGATCCAGTCAAGTAAATGCTTCACAGGTGTTCACAGGAGCACACAGCTCCTGGAGTCTTAATTGCTTTCAGATGTGGTCAAGTGGACAACCAACATCAGTCATCAGTGTTTTTTGTTTGTTAGTTTATTTGCTTGGTTTTTTTGAGACAGAGTTTCTCTGTATATCTCTGGCTGTCCTGGAACTTGCTCTATAGACCAGACTGGCCTTGAACTCTTACCTCTGTCTGCCTCTGCCTTCTGAGTGCTGGGATTAGAGGTGTGTGCCAATACTGCCTAGCTATTTTCAAAGTTACCTGTTTACACCTTTAATTCTGTTATTTTTGTCAGAATGTATACACATGTAGGCTTTATTAATGTGAATGTATGGCTCTAGCTTGCTTTTTGTTGCCTTTAGAAATCATTCTGACAAAAAGTTACTTGGTGGGGGGGAGAGTTTACTTTAGTTTACCCTTCCCTGTCACATTCCTTCATTGAGGGAAGCCACAGAGGAACTTGAAAGCAGATACTGAAGCGGAGACCACAGATAAAATCTTACTGATTTGCTACCTTTCTTACACAGCTCAGGCTGACCCTCCCAAGAATAGTGCCATTAACAATGGGATATGTCTTTCCATATCAATTAGCAATCAAAAAGATTCTTCATAGACATGCCCAAAGACTGTGTGAGGCAGGGAATTCTTCAAAAAAGGTTCACTTTCCTAGATGGATCTAGTTTCTGTCAAAAACTAAGCATCAAATATGAGTAAATGTACACACCTGAATGTGACACACACACACACACACACACACACACACACACAAGTCACCTAGTTATTTATAATACAGCTGATCGTCTCTACAACAAAAACAACTCCAAGTTGTAGATTACAAGTTCATCTTAATTTAGCTTGTATACTTATTCATTTTTAAAATTTATAATAATATTTGAAAAAATAAAACACCAGTATTTAGCAAATGTTAATGGGGCTGTTAGTTACAGAATGGAGTTAAGCAAACAAATGAACACAAAAGTTATTAAATTCAACTTACAGACATTATCTTTCACACTATTGCTTTATAGTAAGAGTTCTTAACCAAGAATTAAGTACTATTTAGAAAGGGGACAATGTCCTGTGTTCATTAACAATAACAACACTATAATTAAATAGAGTAATATCTAAAGATGTATTTTCATTTATGTTATATGCAAAGATATCTTAAATATATATTATAAATGAAGTAGTTTTCTACCAAATTGTGCCTTTTCATACTGAAAAATGTTTAATATATAGTATAAATCATTGACTCATAGACTACCAGAAGGCACATATAAAAATCCTTTTCTTTACTGCACATATTTCCCATTAATTATAATGTATTAGTCATTGAAGTTCACTACAAATTCTTATAGACTTTATTGCTATTATGCTGCATGGCATACCAAACCTGACTTGCATAACAAGGAGTCCTTGGCAGGAAGTATTCTATTAACAGTGACAGTGCATTTGTCACCATGATGATAAACTCCAGGACTGCCTGTGGACTATAAATGACCAGGACACGCTTTGTGCTGCACTGGCTTGTTTTGCCAGTGTTTCCATCTTAAATTCCTATATTTTTGTGAGTTATAACTGGACATTATTTTGAGCTGTATCTTTGATCCCAAGGACTGGGCTCTAGACTTAGAAAACACTAAAACAAAAAATTCTCTTTAGTATGCTTTTCATTTTCTGACCAGGAAGAATAAAAGGCTGGTAGCTTAAGTCACAATGGAGGGATTTGTAATACAATCAATTCCTACTTAGAAAAAAAAATATGTTTAGGTATAGTTCAGAATAGCCATGTAAAACCAGGGTTTGTAACAATCTCATTTTTGTTCTTTAAAATTTATCATCAGAAAGACAGCTGGATATAAATATCAGCTGTGTACACAGATGTGCCTTTGGCTTGACCAAATTTAGCCAAAATTTTGGTCAAAGAGTTAAAATATCCTTTTGGCTTTTTGTAACAAACTATTTTCATATTCTTTAATCTTTCTTACATACCTCTAAATAGAGTTGTAAATAATAAGTTACAAATTGACTCCTCAATTGCCACACTAAGGGTACACATTTATATACAGATACTAAAAGTGGTGAGAACTATCAGGTTTCTGTCAAGGGAATTCAATTATAGAGGCAAACTTTCTTTGAACATAGGTTAGAATGAACATCAGATATTGAGTTCAAGGAGTTTAAGAGTAAGAATAAGAATAGTTCCAATGTTCAGAGTTGCCATAACCTCAAGTTATGATTATTTAGAGGAACAGAACCATCATATCCGGGTACAGCCTCCATCTCTGTCACCATAGACATTTTGTTCATGAGCCCATTAAGGGAAGAGTGGATATGGCTTGGGAAAGTGCCAGGGTCGCTTCCCCCAGCAGGTTTGGGAGAAGGGCTGGACTAGCCAGCCCTCACTCCGGGGCTAAGCAAGATGATTAGTGTCGATGACTCAGTCCTCCTATCACCCTCGGGGGAGGACATACTTAGTCGGGAGACACATCGAGGCAGGATCTCCTTTTTATTGTTCAGGGAGTTTCTTTTATAGGGTAGGAAAGGGGGCAGGGTGAAAGTGTAGTGTGAGGTTATGTAGGCAGTGAAGTAAGAGATAAGGTATAGAGAGGGCCAATAAACTAAATGAGCGTGGATGATTAGTGCAGAAGGGTGGGGACTTGAGCATTTTTGAGACAGGTCTCCAAAATCGAGTCTGGCTTGGGCAGGCACTTTAGGCCACAATCTGGCTGATTCAAGCACTTAAGCCCAACATTTTCCCCTTTTTCTTTTGTATGGCAGCAAAGGAACCATGGCCCCTGTCTTAGGTGGCCTCCCACATGGAGGTCTTACCTGTCATCAAGTACCATGCCAGAACCACTCCAAGGCCTGTCTTAGGTCGTCCTGGGCCACCCAGGATCTTACCTGTCATTGGTCCATTGGCGGGAGGGGCAGACCCATTATAATCGGGCTCAAGACTCTGGTAGCCAGCCTTTGGTAATGAATTTCAACCTGGTGTAATTTTACTGCCTCCAGCCACTGAGTAATAAATTGCATTAGTTTGTTAAAGATGCAGGGTCCAACAGTAAGAATAAGAACAGTAATAGGGCCAAGCAAGGGGAGGAGGTAGGGCAGAAGGCCATTAAGGGCTGTCCAGAGAGGGCTATCCTGGAGCTCTTGTCACTATAATCTGTTTGTTGAATGACTCTTCCAGAGAGGAAAGTAGACAGTCTTGCCCTTTGCAGTCACAAGGGTTGCCCATTTGCTTAGCCAAAATCTGCCTGACATCATTGGTGTCCCCAAGCCCCTCATCACTGGGTGAGGGGATTCTCAGGAGCACCATCACAAGGAGGGTCTTCTTCCACATCCTTGGTTCCTGAAAGAGAAACAAAGGTGCATTTCTCAGGGGTGGGCACCCCTGGAAGGGTTAATGTCATCATCATTATCTCCATCCTCTTGTTGGGGCAAATATTTTATGTCTCTGGCTGGGACCCATATAGGTCTCTTTTCATCCCTGGGGAACACACTGCCAAATCCTCTTCCTGCAGCAAGGAGGGCATCAGGTCCCCTCCAAGCTCCCGTCAGGGTGTCTCTCCATTTTACTCTAATGGAGCCATAAGTGACTGAAGAGGACCAGTGTCTTTGGAATGGGGACTGATGTTTATCTTCTTTTGAAAAATTTAGAATATTGAGAGTCAACAAGGCCTTCTTTAGTTGGTCAGGGGTGGTAATGATTCCCCTTTTTGTTTTTGTAATTGGTAATGTAATGTTTGGTTATAACGTTCCACAACAGCTTGGCCCCTTGGGTTATATGGAATGCCAGTGGTATGGGATATTTTACATGTCTTTAAGAATGTTTGGAAAGAGTTAGGTGAGCCAAGAGTGAACCTCTTTAAGCTCGAATTATCTATGGCCTTTTGAACTTGTTGTAGCACACGATGATGTTG
This sequence comes from Lophiomys imhausi, assembly GCA_907164525.1. Taxonomy (NCBI): domain Eukaryota; kingdom Metazoa; phylum Chordata; class Mammalia; order Rodentia; family Muridae; genus Lophiomys; species Lophiomys imhausi. The sequence continues at coordinate 11,687,713 of CAJQZJ010031933.1, forward strand.
AGGAGATAGTTTAATTTGAGTGGCCAAATCAGAGCCTTTAAGGAGATCAAAAAATGGCATTAGGGTTTCTGTGGTTATTGATATCCACAGTCTCATCCAATTATTCTCTCTCAATAATTTTTGTAACTGAGATAAGGAGTATGAGTCCTGAAGGCACAATTGTGGCTTAACTGGGGAAACTCCATCAAGAATAATATAGAGCCTAATGAAATCCCCTTTTGCAAGGAGGGCAGGGAATGTGCAGGACCGAGCTGCTGAGGGGGCAGGGGCTGCAGTGACACCGCCTCTCGGGGGCGGAGGCGACTGTTGTGGCTGTTGTGCCATTGCCACCGTCCCTCCTGGGCGGATGGGGGTGGAGGTGGCTGCTCTGGCGCCGCCCCTTACGGGCGGAGAAGGTCCCGGTGGCACTGGGCAGGGGCCCTGCTGGGGCCGCTGCAAAGGCGGGCGTTGGCCATGGATGTGGCAGTTCAGCTGGCTGCAGCGACAGTGGTGCGGCCCCTCGGCCGCAGGGATCTCGGAGGCAGAATGGGGGGCGGCTGTGGCAACCCTGCCCGGGAAGGAGTCAGGGACACAGCAGGCGGCTCAGATGGAGGTGGCCCTGCTGCAGGCCAAGGGAGAGCCTTCGAAGGCACTTACCTCTGGGAAGTGTCTCTGGCTCCCTCTGCCTCTTTTGGCACAGCAGCATCACTGGGAGGGATTTTGCCCTGAATTTTGGGATCTTGTTTCTTAGGAGGGTGGAGCAGAAAACAGCTCTTCAGGGCTCTGATAACCACATCCAGTATCTGGGCTCCTTTAGCAAGTGTCTCCACTCTGTCCCAGGTTTCCCAGTCAAAGAGAATGCCATCCTGCGGCAACCGTGGGGCAACTTTAGTTAAATCCAACAAACTAAGCCCCCTGCTCTTAAGCAAAACTGGTAAGGACTCCAAGGAGGGATTAGGGAGAGAGGAAATAGACTTCCCCATAATAATGATAAGAACAATAACAATTTCATTATTATTATTACCTGTATTATTGGGGTACACTCACCTGCAGACCGATTGCTTGCTTAGCGATTCTACCGTCTAGGGGAGCTCATCACATGGGGCACCAAACTGCCTGGGTCGTTCCCCCCCCCCCCACTCCCAACAGGTTTGGGAGATGGAGAGAAGGACTGGACCAGCCAACCCTCACTCTGGGGCTAAGCAAGATGATGAGTGTCAATGACTCAGTCCTCCTATCACCCCAGGGGAGGACATACTGAGTCCGGAGAGACACAGAGGCAGGATCTCCTTTTTATTGTTCAGGGAGTTTCTTTTATAGGGTAGGAGAGGGGGACAGGGTGAAAGTGTAGTGTGAGGTTATGTAGGCAGTGAAGTAAGAGATAAGGTATAGAGAGGGCCAATAAACTAAATGAGTGTGGCTGCAGTTAGGCAGGGTTAATGCCAGAATGATATAGTGCAGAATGGTCTGGACTTGAGTACTTTTGAGACAGGTCTGCAAAATCAAGTCTGGCTTGGGCAGGCACGTTAGGCCCCAACCTGGCTGATTTAGGCACTTAGTCCCAACAGGAAAGAGGCTGGCTGACTACAGAATAGGTCATCTTATTTACTTGATAAACAAACTCCTTTGCTGAAGTTATCCTTGGATGAACATTTGCATGGGACAGAAGTATCTTCACATCCTTTGCTCATTTGGAGAGATATATCCACACATTAAGTAGAAAAAAATAAATAATGGCTAATTGAATGATTTAACCAGTATTTATATTATCTTTAATTGTTTTGGTGGTGTTAATCCTTAACCCACCATTATAAATGAATGCACACAGACACCACATGGATTTTAACAAGCCTAGGCCAGGGTTGTACAATCCTAGCCCATCTAAGCTAGTTCATAATTCTATTACCCAAATATGACTCCTTATATACATACATTCCTTTGGACTATTCTCCTCGCTATGCCAATGTTCCAGGCCACATGGAAGGATCTTCTTTAATTTACCCCATGGCATGTCCTCCTTGTTTGATCCTGGCTTCCCCTGCAAGCTTCTTCTTCCCAAGATGTTCTCTTTCTTTCCCAAAAAGCTCGCATACCTTAGTCCTGCCTACCTCCATCTTTGCCCAATCTCCAGGCCTCAGCATTTATTTAACCAATCAGCGTCAAAGTAAGTAACAGACAGCAAGCAGGACCAATCAACATTTAGAATGCTTAACACCACCCCATCACATTTATTCCCCATATGTCTTCCTCAACTATTTTCCAATTATACTCTTTCCAAGTCACCAATAATCCAGCCAGTGCAATAGCTACAGCCTATTAGAAAACAATCACATATCTGGCCATTTCTCCTTCCAAGCAAAATATGCAAACATGTGTACTGCTCAAGCTCTGCCAAATGTGAATATTTCCCTTTAACCCTGTCTTTCTGGATTGTGCCTGTAATTCTGTGGCTTTCCACTTCTGAGTGGTGGCTGCATAGCATGCACAACCACTAGTAAACCATGCCTAAGTCTTCTCTTCCTCAGTGAACAAATCATAGACACTCAATGTGCTGGCTAGGTTTATGTCAACTTAATACAGGGTGGAGTTATCAGGAAGGAGGGAGCCTCAGTTGAGAAAATGCCTTCATGAGGCCAGGATGTAAGCAAGCCTGTAGAGCATTTTCTTAATTAGTGATTGATGTAGTGATACTCAGTTGATTGTGTGTGGGGCTACTCACAGGCTGGTTGTGGTGGGTGCTATAACAAAGCAGGCTGAGCAAAACATGGAGAGCAAGCCAGTAAGCAGCACTCCTCCATGACCTCTGCATCAGATCCTGCCTCCAGATTCCTGCACTGTTTGTGTTCCTGTCCTGACTTCCTTCAATAACAAACTGATTTGGTAGCATAAGCCAAATAAACATGTTCTTCTCCAACTTGCTTTGGTCATGGTGTTTCATCACAGCAATGACAGCTCTAAGGCACTCACCAAGAGGCTATAAGTGAATACTTGGGACCAAAAGGAATTGTTAAGGAGTAGAAACCATAGACATTTAGCAATTTACTTCTTCAAGTAACTTGCTGGTGCAAACAGGACCTTTTCAGGCCCTATCATGTATATTCCACTTCCATTTCACAATGAATTGCTGCTGCACGTATCCTACTTTATGGCTTTGCTGGTAAGGCAATACTCAGCTGATGATGGGCAACTCAAGTAACAATGTAACTAGGTGGCTCATTGTCGAAACATTCATCTTCCACTAAGGGCCATAGCAGCCTAAGAGCTCTTTCCAAGGGAGAATAGTTGTCTGTAGATGATGGTAGAATCTTGCTCCAATGTGATGCACCTACAGGGACCCACCAAAGGCTCCAAACATCATCCCTATCTGGCATTGATAGCTCAAGTACCATTGGGTTTTCTGGGTCATGTGGTCTAAGTAGTAGATCAGCCTGCACAGTAGCTTGCATGTGTTGAAGAGCCTTCTCCTGTTCTAGGCCCCATTCATAATTTGAAGTTTTCAGAGTTACAAGAAAGTCAGGAATGTGCTGTCTCCAGAATCCAAATAGGCCCACTAAATGTTGCACTTCTTTCTTGGAATGAGAGGGGCCAGGTACAATAAAATATCTGTCAGCTTTGAAGGAATATCTCTGCATGCCTCATACCACTGACTCTTAGAAATTTTACTGAGATTGAAGAAGACCCTTCAGTTTTTGGTGGATTTATTTCCCATATGCCAACATGTTTGAGGTGGTTGCTATCTGCTTCTCACTTGGCCCAGTCAGCATAATGTCATCAATGTAGTGGACCAGTGTGATATTTTGTGGAAAACAGATAATCAGTGTCCACTTGAATTAAGTTATTAGACAGAGCTAGAGAGCTAATACAGTATATCAGTATAGTATAATATATATTGTATAATATAAAATATATGTATCATATAAACTATATTGTATAATATAGTATATATTAATATAGTGTAATATATTATATTAACTCCCCAGTCCTGTCTCATTTATAATAAAAGAAAATGGTTATAATAAAAGAAAATAGTTTTGGTTCACTATTTTTCCTGGTAGAGATAATTCTAAAAGCTTATAACATTCCTCTACAGGTTAGAGAAAGAATTTGGGAATTATGCCAATTTATAACTATATTATCCCAATTATACATTCTGGAACTTGGGAAATAATTACAGAATGTGTTAAGAGACCCACTGGAGCCATTGTGAGTCAGACTTCAGCTGAAAGTCCATTGACCACATGAGCTTCATAAGACTGTACTTTAACTAAAATGCCAAGATACTTACTTCTTGGGGTTTCCTAGAATCAGTGTCTAGTAAACCTTGGAAAGTTTGATTGTTTCCTTTACCTCAGTGTACAATCACTCTTGCAAAGGGCAGTAGGTTCCTCTGCAAAAAAATGCAAGAAGGACTAACATTGCAGCCCTTCAGTCCTTTGTCAGCATGATCTGGGCATTCCTTTGTTGAAAGGATTCTGAGCCTGAAAATGAGTCTAGAAATTGGTTCACGGGCTGAGATACCTTGAAGATAGTATTTCTCTCATTTGAGATTTTTTTCTCTGCTTATACAAATTGAACAAATATGTAGTAGGATTATCTATTTCATTTCAGAAAGCACTATTACTGAGTATTCAGTACCAAAGGTCTATAAGAGTCCTTCCACTATAAAACACACTTTGCCTGTGCTACCATTATGGTTCAGGCCTTTATAAACATTGCTTTGCCTGCAATATCCATTATGTTAACTATGACAAATTTGGAAATTCTTTGCTGCCACCTGCCCCTGCTACTCTAGGACTCAATTTAATACATCACATTTAATTCATTCAACTGAGCAGCTGTGTTTCCAACCCTATGGTCTGGCTCAAGGAAAAGATAATTGACAAAATTCTTCAAATGTGCTGGTGACTTAAATTTCTGAAGCAAGAGTCAGAGAGGGACAGTCTACCCTTAGAGGAGACTTTATTTCAAACAGCAAGGAGCAGACATTTTCCAGTGGCACAAGGTGTCTGAGCCTTGACGGGAGGAGCACCATAGAGTTAGTGGACTTATACATTCTAAAGTTACACGGAACAGGGTGGTGAGGGTACACACCCTTAATCCCATCATTCAAGAAGAGTACACCCTTAACCCCAACACACTAAAGACAGAAACAGGCAGATCTCAGAGCTCAAGGTCAGCCTGATACAAAACAAACTCTAAATAGAGAAAAACTTCGATCCAGGAGTGGTGGAACACATCTTTAATCCCTTCAGATGGGAACCACAGGTCTCTGATCCCAATAATTAGAATGCAGAGACACACACATAGGATTTGGAAGGACCTAAGTTTAAAAGCTACTTACAAAAGGTCCACTCAATACAAACAAATTGTCCTTCAAGATCTCAAAATATATACACTAAAGCTGGTTTAGCTCCAAAATAACAAAATAATTTCTTCTTTAAACCAGATTGAAAGATAACACTTTATTTTTATTTTTATTTTTATTTTTTTTGGTTTTTCGAGACAAGGTTTCTCTGTGTAGCCCTGGCTGTCCTGGACTCACTTTGTAGACCAGGCTGGCCTCGAACTCACAAAGATCCACCTGCCTCTGCCTCCCAAGTGCTGGGATTAAAGGCGTGCGCCACCACTGCCTGGCTTGATAACACTTTATATATTGTCAAAAAAACAAATTTGCTTCAGGAGAAATATTACCTACCCCCCCCCAAAAAAAAGAGGGTGATTGTCCCTGAGTGAGGATTAGGGCAGGGCTCTGTTCTTATCTTTCCAGGAGAATCAAAGCATCCATTCAAGGAACCCAGGGACAACTGGACAACGGAAACCTCAGCAGAAATCAGAATCAGACACCAAAAGTGACCCAGTTGATTCAGCCTGACAGACTCCCTCAATAGCTGTCTCCATCAAAAGCCTACAATCACAACAACTCAATATCGCTAAGACCGTTCAGCTCTACACAATGCCCCAGCCAGAACCTCAGTAAAGCCTGGAAGTTCAGCTTCTGCCTACAAACTCCTTAGGACATCTAAACAGCTGAGAACAGAAGGACTGAACATAAAAGGATTGTACTAACATTTTTAACCATTTTTCCATTTTGGTTGGGGCCCCAAACAGGTTTACTATGACACAAATCAGCAGGAAGTCATTTTAAGAGAGTGACATCCCATACCCAGAGGGTGGGGAGGGTGTTTCTCCACCCCCCCCTTTTTTGGTTATTTGAAGGACAACTGAAAACTCTGTTATTTAGAGGAAGAGATTACAAGTTGTTAAATGGTCCTGTTTAATGGGTTGTGGAGGTTAGACCCAGGGTATTCCTTCTTTCCCTTTTCTGATATCGTGACATATCAGCTTTTTTGATATCGTGACATATCCCTTTTTTGATATCGTGACATATCAGCTCCTGACAGCACCCCCTATTCTACTCCAAGTAGAAGATAAGCATCGAAGAATCTCCAGTGTGAGATGGTTGAATTAGTGGCAAGCCTATCTCTTGGCATGTAAAAACTCCTTGCTTCAACTGCAGACAGACTGCTGTCCAAAAAAGACAAAACTTGGTAGCAGGGAAGTCGACAGCCTAGCTCTGCCAAGACAGGGTAGGTAAGTCCTTCACAATCCCTGCTCTACAATAAATGTCTGTCAGAGAAACAGGACCAAAAGGCTGAAGACTGATGCTGGAATGTATGGAGAGAAAAATGGGAACTGTCCAGGTAGTCACTGGTTTGTCATTTCTTAGTATTGGAAGCTGCAGGCCCTGCACTTCCTATATAATCAGATATATTTATCCTTCTCAGCTCTCTGAGGTGGTTGAAGAATAGACAGCTTGAGTCTCATAGCTAAATTTTGAGTTGTTTAGGAATCAAGAGGGCGTTCTAGATCTAAGAAGATGGTTATAATAGTGATGCAAGTTAGTATGAAAGCTAAGTCAGTTATAGAACTTTAAACTCATGGAGATGGTTAGAAGGTAGAAGGTTAAAGTCAGGGTCCAAATATGTATGAACTGGACATTGGGAAGCTATACTGGGCCATTTAACTCTCATAAATGTGGCATATTTAATTGTGCTGTTTTGTATAGAATTTACTGTTATAAGAGAAAGAACCATTTGTTGGATTGAAAAGGGAAGCTGTTGGGGGGTAAGAGGGTGGAAGGGTGGGATGGGAAGGGGGAATAGGGAATGGTTTGTGACTGAGATGTAACTTGAAGAAAAAAAAATAAAGTACTTATATTTAAAAAAAAATCCCTTCAACAATATCAGGCACCCACAGTTCCTTTTTGCTAGGTCATCTTTTGACAAATACTTTATTCAACCAATAAAACTTTTGATATACTTTCTGAGGAGGGAAGTGGATTCTTTCTTTATACAGAGTTTATACAGGGGGCTAAAGGAATGGAAAAGGTAAATGCAGCTGTAGGGGGCTACATGTTGCAGTCTGTATTATTTCCTGGATTACTCTGTTATTCTATTACTTTTGCTTGACCAGACAAGTCTGTTTTATCTTTAGATAAACAACTGCCTTGCCCCAGCTGTCAAAATGCCCATCATAGTGGGAGACTGAGTTAGTCCGTGGTAGTGAGGGGGGAACTAGAATTTCAATACAGGGGAGTAGATTTAAGCAAGCCACAGGGGAGCAAAAACTCATTTTTGGCAGAGTTTATTCAAGGTTTATTCTGACAGTGACCCTTTCACCACATTCTGTCTTATTGGGTCCATGGAAGTCATGTCTTCTGAGCATTCCCATTGTGCAATATTCAGTCTAGCATTGCAATTTCCATGAGCCTTAAAATTCTTCAACAATATCAGGCACACACAGTTCCTTTTTGGTAGGCCATCTTTTGACAAATACTTTATTTAACCAATAAAACTTTTGATATAACTTTGCAAGCTTCCATATAAATTTAAGATCTCCATTCAGTGGGTCCATATTGATAAACTTAGCCTGTTCCTTCTGCTATTATCTCACATCCTTAAAATCCATTCACACTTATCTCCTAGAGTTCTGCTTGAATGAATTAGTGAACTTCTTAAGCTCTTTAGCGATGTAATACACTTCTTCATGGCCTACTCTTTCTGTCTCCTTCTAGCAACCTTCTTAGTTTCAGCCTGGTTGTAGATCTTGGGACAGAGATTGGTGGGAGGGCCCTGGGGGACATCATTAGTATCTTACCTGGTATTATCCTCAAGAAAAGTCACTCCCAGCTTGTCAGAAAATGAACGACAAATAGGCAAAGAGAGAGAGAGAGGACAATCTCTGCTGTGGATGGAGAGACTACTTCCTTAGATAAGATAAGCCCTTCAGAATCTCAGGGATCATAGGACCTTAGTAGGGTCCTCTCACACATCACCACCGACAAGTAACAGGATCTCATTCCTTACCAATCAGTGTCCTTACATTTGTTTGTTTGTGAGATTATATTTCAATTACAACATTTATTCCTTTCCTTTCTTCCATCCAAAGTGTTTCATATAATGTTTTCCACTCTCCTTCAAATATATGTCCTCTTTTTTTTCATCCATTGCTATTGCTTATCAGTGCCCTTATTTTAATAACTGGTACCTTCTGAGGCTCAGACTTCAACTTTCATTGTAATTCGGTTGGCTTGATTTTCGTCATTTTGAGCTCTATGGCTTGTATAAAGATTTTTCTCTTCCAGGGCACAGTTAGAAACATTTGGACTGTTTTTGTGCATATACCTAGAACCAGTCAATTATATCACCAAGTTCATTTTTTATCTCTTTTGTACTACATTCTGAGGTGGTGGAAGTTGCTTAATTTTATCACAGAGATGTTTTTCCTTTATTAACTTATCCAGAAATGCAGGAAACAATCAGCCAGCCTTGTAATTTTTGCTATTTACCCACAAATTGTCAAAAGTTTTATGTCACTAAATTCCTTGCTCCTCACAAGAGGTGAATCAGATAATCAAATGCATTTATCTCATTAAGTTCTGAAATATTCACATCATGAATTTTTAGTTCTCTTCATGCTTACAGAAGAACATTCAGTAATTGTAGATGTCAGCAAATTGAACAACATGTTCCAGGTACTTAATTAGGTTCTGTATTAGTGTAGCTTACAGGCTAAGATCTGGCTAGTCCAATAATGGCGTTGCCAAACAGAGAGGCTAAGAATCCTGTAGTTGTTCACTACATATGGCTGGATGCAATTGGTCTTTAGTCTGTGTTGCAGTATCAAAGAAATGGGTTCTAATAGCAACAAAACAATACCTAAGCAGCAGTATAGAGGGAGTTGCCAATTGAAAGTATGCACAGTCAGACAAAAAACAAAAGCTTTCTTCTTCTACAACCTTTCATGGAAGGTGCTACCAGAAGGTATTGGCCAGATTTAAAGTGGGTCTTCTAACATCAAACATCCCAGATTTATGATGGATTGATGGGGTGTTGTTAAACATTCTAAATGTTAATTGGTCCTGTTTGCTGTCTGTTACTTACTTTGTCTCTGATTGGTTAAATAAATGCTGAGGCCTGGAGATTGAGTAAAGACAGATATAGGTGGGACTAGGACTTTTACAGAGAGATACAGAACATCTTGGGAAGAAGATTGCCAGAGAAGAAGCCAGGAGTAAACAAGGAAGACACGCCATGGGGTAGATTAAAGAAGATCCTTCCACATGGCCTGGAACATCGGCTTAGCATGGACAATAATAGTCCAAAGGGACGTAGGTATATATGGGGTCATATTTGGGTAATAGAATTATGAGCTATCTTAGATGAGCTAGGATTGCACAGCCAAGGCCTAGGCTTGTTAAGATCCACATGGTGTCTGTGTATTCATTTATAATGGCAGGTTAAGGATTAACACCACTGAATCAAATAAACATAATATAAATACTGGGTAAACAGTTTAACAATAAATTAAAGATGATATAAATACTTGTTAAATAATTTAATTAGCTATTTTTTTCTACATATGGAAAAGCTTAGCTCTTTTTATATGCTAAATAGCTGGCAGCCTTCTAAACAGAGTTGACAATGAAATTAACCATCTAAATTAAAAATGGAGGAATTCATAATATCTCAATATGCTTGGATTTCAATTGAGTTTGTTTCTCTTAACATACAGATAATTTTTACACTGACAATTGTGGTTCTATGTATACTTTTTGAGAAAGATTTGACTAGGATAGGCTTAAGGATATCTGTAAGGGAGAGAGATTATAGATGGAATGCTAAACTGCTGACAATAACAATGGGGGAAGAAGGAGGCCTGTCCCGATACAAAAGATGTCAGCAGGAACTCACAAATGTCTGACAACTAGGTGCTTATCAAGAGTATCTGGGAAAGGCCCACCAAGGATATACAATCAAAGCTAGATTTCAGGAATAATAAACAGAACTTTAATTACAAAACAGGGTGGCATGATTAGACTAAGGCTTTTGGAATGTTGTTTCTTTGCTTGATTATTGTTTGGATGTCTTTGATTTTCCTATATTGGGAGGTAAAAAGGATATTTTTGTCATTTAGCAATGCTAAAATATAAGAGATTTTAAAGATATAAAGACAAAGGGGTCACAAGCCAGTCTCCTTAGATGTGGGACACCCACTGGAAAACTGGTTTCAAGAGAGATATTAGACCCTAGGGGAGATCTGTTTGGTGTGATGGTACATGCCTTTAATACCAACATTTGGGAGACAAAGACAGGTGGATCTCTGACCTTCACCAAGGTCAACCTGGTCTACAAAGTAAATCCAAGACAAGGATTTATAGAGAAATCCTGTCTCGAAAGAAAAAAATTGAGAGATATGTTAATTGTGATAAATTATATATTTTCAGAGCAAAGGAACCAAACACCAAAGAAGACAAGACAAGCTCAGATGGTCCAGCTCACAGACTGTTCCAGCCAGGACTTCAATGAAGCACTGAACTTTCGTCTTCAAAGTTCAACATCCGACTACAAACTGCTAAGAACATTCAAATTGTTGAACACATAGAAACTGGACAAAAAATGTTACTATTAAATTGCTTAACCATTTGTTTTCTATTTTATTTGGGCCTAAAACAGGTTTTCTGCATCCAAATTCAGCAGGAAACAATTTTAAGAGAGTGACGTCCCATTCCCAAAAGGTGGGGTGGGTGATTTTTTTTTGTCATTTGATATAGATGTTGTTTAGGGGAATTGGTTACAAATTGTTAAATGGTCTTATTAAACAAGGTATAGGTTAGACCCAAGACTTTTCTATTTCTTTTTCTCTAATATAGGGAAAAGGACTTAAAAAGAAAAGAAGGGGAATATATGTATATAATATAGAAATGATAAGATATAAGGGTAGATTATTGCATCTGCTCTGAAACTTAAAACTATTATCATTCTTAAAACAAGGTTATCTTTTGATACATTGCTATAAAATTTTGTATATTGATAAAAAATAAGATTAATTTTGATAGAATTTTACAGTTTGCTTGTTCAAAGATGATAGATAGATTTATAAATCAATAGATGTCTTCAAAACCCTCAGAGATGTACAAAAAATGGCATTTAAAGATATTATTATTTTAAAAATTGTTTGACTTTAAGACAGTCAGCTCCTGACAGCCCCCATTTGACTTGGACGAAAACAATGAGCATCAAAAAGAAATCTCCCATCAGGAGATAATTCCTACTGGACAAAAATATCCCTGCTCTCTCAACAGACTATATACAGTCCAAAGATGGACCAGAGCTTAAATGCAGGTAAGTTGATGTCCTGATTCTGCAGAGACAGAATGGTAAAATCCTTATTTCCTGCTGCACAATTATGTCTGTGAGATATACTTGGCCAGAAGCTGAAGATGATGCTACAATGGTATGGAGAGATATTTGGGACTGTCTAGGCAGCAAACTGTCAGTTTTTCTTTTTGGAAGCTACACTTCTGTGGTTCTTATTCACTCAAATAATAACTTTATCTATAATTATGTCTTTGATGGGGTTGAACACATAATAGATATAAAATTTCAATTAAACTTAAGTTATTTAGGATTTAAAAGAAAATATGGGATATGATAGAAATTATTTAGGTTCAAAACTTTAGACATACCAAGATAGATGATTTTTTTCTTCTTCAAGATTGCCTGATAGAAATAGACTAAACATTATGCATATACCTTTTATCCTTTTTATTAGACAAAAGGAGGGAAATGATGGGGCGGTGTTAAGCATCTAAATGTTAATTGGTCCTGTTTGCTGTCTATTACTTTGTCTCTGATTGGTTAAATAAATACTGAGGCCTGGAGATTGGGCAAAGACAGATATAGGTGGGACTAGGACTTTTATAGATAGATACAAAGCATCTTGGGAAGAAGATTGTCAGAGAAGAAGCCAGGAGTAAAGAAGGAAGACATGCCATGGGGTAGATTAAAGAAGATCCTTCCACGTGGCCTGGAACATCGGCTTAGCATGGACAATAATAGTCCAAAGGGACGTAGTTATATATGGGGTCATATTTGGGTAATAGAATTATGAGCTATCTTAGATGGGCTAGGATTGTGCAGCCCAGGCCTAGGCTTGTTAAGATCCACATGGTGTCTGTGTGCATTCATTTATAATGGTGGGTTAAGGATTAACACCACTGAATTAATTAAATATAGTATAAATATTGGGTAAACAGTTTAACGATCAATTAAAGATGATATAAATACTTGTTAAATAATTTAATTAGCTATTTTTTTCTACAGTGGATCTTTTCAACTCGATGATCCAATCAGGAAAATCCATCACAGGTGGTTAGGTTTTAGTTAATTCCAGGTGGAGTCTAGTTGACAACCAATCAAACCAAGTGGAGACTAATGTTTAAGAAAAGGAAGTATAAGCCGGGCATCGGGGTGCACATCTTTAATCCCAGCACTTGGGAGGCAGAGGCAGGCAGATCACTGTGAGTTCGAGGCCAGCCTGGTCTACAAAGTGAGTCCAGGACAGCCAGAGCTGTTACACAGAGAAACCCTGTCTCGAAAAAAACAAAAAAAAAAAAAAAAAAGAAAAGAAAAGGAAGTATAACACAAGATACAATAGACATGAATGAACAATAGGTTTTAAAACTACTTTAGGAAACTTATAGCACTTAATTCTGAAGGCATACCTTTAAACTATTTATTAATAACTCCAAACACCTTCCAACCCATTTATTCAGGGCATAGGAGAAAGGATACCAATATGAAGACATCCTCAGGTGCAAGTCCTTGGAGCAATTAGTCCACAGTCCATCCAAATCAGCACCCACAGAAACAGCTGAAATCCACCAATGGGAGCACGTCAGTCCACATCAGCTGCAGTGGTTGCCCTACTCTAGTATCTGGGTGAGAGTTGTTGTACCCATTTGGGGCCAAAGTCTCTTCCATCCATCTTCTGAACATGCTGAACCTCTACAAGGCAGGTGCTGCCCTCTGCAGATGGCCTTCATGCAGTAACTTTTATGGCTCCAAACAAGGCTTTACCTGGGCTCAGTCCAACCTGGGATCTGCCCAACCTAGGCCACAATCTTCAACAAGTCTCGGCAGCCACAACCTTCTGCAAACCATTGTCTTGAGTCTTTCAAAGTGAAGCAACGATGAGCAGCAAGGCCAAACAAAAATGTCCCTTCAAGTTTCTGGGCTTTCCTTTCTTTACTCCCTCTAAATGTGCATCAGGGTGTTTTCTCATTGGCCAACCTTATGCCTTTCCTCTGAGGTACTTCTTGTTGGTCAAGATGACAAGCTCTCCCAAGATTCTGTCTATCAAAGGATGTAAATATGTTCCCCACAGGTGACAGTAATCAGGATGATTTGCATGCCCCTTTTCATGAATCTTTTTTTTCAGTGGTAGACAAAGCACACCCACAACCCTTACGCATTCATTCAACACAAGTGTGTTTCCAAAGAAATCAAAACCTCCACCACATAATTCTTACTGAAAGATTGAAGTGTACATTATTATGAAAAAGTGTCTTGAATTCAGAGACTGGAACAAAAGAACCTCATAGCCAAGTTAATAAACCTGGAGGTCATTTAAGACCTGGCTAGATATCATACTGTGCACACAGTCTGTTTGTTTAACCTGTCTTTGAGTAGGGAGGGGATTGTGATTGAGATGTAACTTGAAGAAATAAAAAATAAATTATTAAAAAAAAATCAAACAAGTAAAACAAAACAAAAAAAAAAAAGAATAACAAAAAAAAAAAGAATGTAACGGCCGGGCGGTGGTGGCGCACGCCTTTAATCCCAGCACTTGGGAGGCAGAGGCAGGCGGATCTTTGTGAGTTCGAGGCCAGCCTGGTCTACAAAGCGAGTCCAGGGCAGCCAGAGATATTCAGAGAAACCCTGTCTCGAAAAACCAAAAAAAAAAAAAAAAAAAAAGTAACAATCCTATTGCCTTGTATTTCCCATGTAATCAGCTTTTATAATCTAAATTAAGCATAGCTTTAATTTCAAAACACCTACTATTCCATGCCCTTGACCAATTCTCTTTCTTTCAATAGTCCTGAGTTTCCTATAGTTCTTTGTCTAGGGTGGAGTCTTGTGAGATTTGCTTCCTCCACATTAGCATGCCTATTATTGTTGTCATTGTCTTTAGGTATTATTTAGGCAGCCATACTGTTGAGATATCACAGAGTAGCTTCACTATCATGTATAAGAGACACAGTCTCATCAAGAACTTCCCATCCTTCTGACTTTTACATCTTCCTACCCCTCTTTTGAAATATTCCGTTAGCCTTAGGTTCAGGAATCAGGTTGTATATGTTTCCATTGGTGCTGAATACTTCACTGTCATTTGTTCTATGTATTTTGACCAGTTGTAACAGTTGTAATTTTTTTTGTAATGGTCTTTATCTACTGCAGAGATCATATTATTTGAGGAGGACTGAGAAATAGAATGCAATTAAATAAATTTAGGTTTATTAAATGATAGTAGTAGTGTGAAGCTATGGAAAAATACCACTGCCCCTCTCTAGGAAGGCCTTCCTTTCTGTTCATGAGGGCCGGACCTTATGACCTTAGGGACATTCCACAGAACTTGGTTCTGGAACTACTTAACACAAGGTTGTAGCTGTTACCACAGACAATGGTCTCACCCTGTTGCCAAAGGCAATGATTGCTGAAGATTAACTGAAATGTTCCCCCGTACCCCCACCTGTTTGCGGTTATTGTGTTTAAAAGCTGCCTGTAACTATTTTTTGGTGTTCATTCCTTCCCGAAGGCAGTCAAACCCCGGCGTGTCGGCTTAATAAAAATCCTCTTGTGTTTTGCATCAAACCTTGGTCTCTGGTGGTCTCTGGGCGTCAGGACCTTGGGGGACCCCCAGGGTCCAACAGTAGGTTCTCCTTCAAGATCCATGACCTCATTAGCCCCATGATTGCCTCTGCTTCCAGTACCAAGCACGATTTCATACCTATCAAGTGGGCCTTTAATACATGTAGAGAGTTGTTGGTTACCAGGAAAAATTGATTTCCACTGTTGTATATTTAAGGATATCTTACCATGCTGGTCATTGTGATGGTTTGTAGATGTCACTTGTGTTTAGGATTAGTGATTGCTTTTCTCTATTGACAACTTGCATAGCATAACTTCTATAGCTTTTTCTTTAAAAAAATTCATTTTTTCAAGTTACATCTTGATCACAGCTCCCTCCCTCCTCCCCTCCTAGACCTACCCTCTCACCCTCTTCCCCTTCTTCCTGCTCTCATTTTCCTCAGATGAGGGAAGCCCCCATATATCACCCCACCTCAGTCCATCAGTCACATAAGGGCTAAAAGCTTCCTCTCGTAATGAGGACTGACATGGTAGCCCAGCTAAGGTAAGGTGGTCCATTAATAGGCAACAGAGTCCATGACCCACTGCTGGGTGGAGTTTTTCATAGGATAGTTATTCTAGGTTTCTGTCTCTTTGGGTCTGTGAGTTGTAGGATAGTTGTTCTGTACTATATGTCTAATATCCAGTTATAAGTGAGTAATATCATGTGTATTTTTCTGGGTCTGGGCTAGCTCACTCAAGATGAGCTTTTCTAATTTGATCTGTTTTGTTGCAAATTGCATGATTTCCTTGTTTCTGATAGCTGAGTAGTACTCCTTTGTATAAATGTTCCACAGTTTTGTTTTTTAATCCATTCTTTGATTGAGGGACATCTGGATATTTCCAGTTTCTGGCTATTACTAATAAAGCTGCTATGAACATAGTTAAACTAATCTCTTTGTAGTTTGGTGGAGAATCTTTTGGACATATGCCCAGGAGAGGTATGGCTGAGTCTTGAGATAGAACTACCCCTAATTTTCTGAGATATTGCCAGGTTGATTTCCAAAGTGGTTGTCCAAGTTTGTGCTCCCACCAGCAGTGGAAGAGTACATCCTTGCCAGCATGTGCTGTCACTTGAGTTTTTGATCTTAGCCATTCTGACAGGTGTGAGATGGATTCTCAGAGCTGTCTTGAGTTGCATTTCTCTGATGATTAAGGATGTTGAATATTTGTTCAAGTGTCTCTGAGCTACTAGAGGTTACTCTGTTGAGAATTCTTGGTTTAGCTCTATGCCCTATTTTTTGACAGGATTATTTGGTTTGTTGGAGTTTAATTTCTTGAGTTCTTTATATATTTTGGATCTTAGTTCTCTATTGGATGTGGGGGTTCGTGAAGACGTTTTGTTGTAATGAAATGTCCTTTGCCTTATGGAAGCATTTCAGTTTCTTAAGGTCCAATTTATTGATTGTTGGTAGCTAGCTCTTAGGGAGACAACTTCCAAGCCAAATCCAGCTGAAATATTCCAAGTCCTGTATCTGAAGTGCATGGTGTCTTCAGTAATAGGGACTTACCTTCAACTTCTTGAGAGCAACCTGGAGCAAGAACAATAATTTATTGTTTTGGAAGCGTCTTGGACTGCCCTGACCAACAGCTCAAAAGTACCCTTTTTATGCTTAGTATTGGAGTTATTAGATAGTTTATGGCTCCTGAGGAAATTACTGTCAGTCCAAGTGGAATAACTGCATTTAAGTCTCTCTTTCACTCTCTTTTTCCCTCTCTCTCACATGCACACACACACACACACACACACACACACACACATTTATATGTATTATATGTAATTTTAGGTAAATATAAAATAATATAATTCTGTAAGACTTTTAAAATATCATTGCTATTTATCTCTCATCCCTCCCTCATTTTATTTATTTATTTTCATTAATTAATTAATTTATTCATTAATAAATTATTAATTCAGCCTGATCACAGCCCCCCCTCCTTCCTCTCCTCTCAGTTCCACCCTCACATAACCCCATTCTATGGGTACTAACCCACCCTGGTACATCAACTCACAGCAGGACTAAGCACTTTTTCTCCCACTGAGGGCAGACAAGCAGTCCAGCAATGGGAAAGGGATCGAAAGGCAGGCAACAGAATCAGAGACAGTCCCCACTCTAATTGTTAGGGGACACACATGAAGACCAAGCTGCATATCTGCTATGTATGTGTAGGTTGCCTAGGTCCCTACATGCATGCTCTTTGGTTGTTCAGTCTCTGTGAGTCCCCATGGGCCCAGGTTAGTTTACTTTGTAGGTCTTCTTGTGGTGTCCTTGACCACTCTGACTCCCTCAATACTTTCTCCCACTCTTCCACAAGTGTCTCCACACTCCTCCTATTGTTTGGCTGTGAGTCTGTGCATCTGTTTTCACCAACTGCTTGGTGAAGCCTCCTGGAAGACAGTTATCCTAGACTCCTATCTGCAAGCAGAGCAGAGTATCATTAATAGTGTCAGGGGTTGTATCTCTCCCACAGGGTGCATCTCAAGTTGTACCTGTCATTGGTTGGCCATTCCCTCAATCTTTGTACCATCTTTATCCCTGCACTTCTTGTAGGCAGCACAAATTTTGTGTTGAAGGTTTTGTGGGTGAGTTGGTGTCCCCCTCTCGCCACTGCAAGTCCCACCTGGCTACAGGAGGTGGCCACTTCATTCTCCATTATTCCCACTCTCCTGTTGCTAGAAGTCTCAGTTAGGGTCACCCCCATAGACTCCTCCATCCCAGAGATGCCCTCCCTGATTTCAGTTCTCTCTTCCAACGCTTCTTCCCTGTCTCCACTCCCTTTTCCCTCCTCACTCCCTCTCCCAGCCAGTTCCCTCCTTCCATCTACTTTAGATGTCTATTTACTCTTCTGACCTCACTTTCTTTATTGACTTCCTCTCTTCTCCCCAACTAAAGCTCCCTTCCACACTTTTTTTTTTCCATTTTCTCCTTCATATAACTTGTACTCTGTCATTCACCTCTCTAGAGCTCCTTCACATTTTTGTTTTTCACTTTCCTTGTTTCTGGGGTAACTATAGTCACATCTGCAGATTTGAAGATAGAAACCACAGATGACAGAGAACATGCAGTGTTTGTCTTTCTGGATCTAGGTTACCCCACTCAATATATTTTCTAGTTCCATCTCCATATGGAGAACAGATGACTTAGGATCTCTTGGATCAAAATTAGATGTGGTTGCAAGCCATCTTGTAGCTGCTGGGAGCTGGACCTAGGCCCTTTGAAAGGGTAGTGTTTGCTATTATCTGCCGAACCATCTTCCCAGCCCCAAGTAATTTCTTTCTTGAGACAGAGTCATGCTATGTTACACATGCTGACCTCAAACTGCTGAACTGAATCGATCCTTCTGCTTCAGTTTCCAAGTCCCTGGAACTGAGGGCATAGGCCTATGTTCAAGTAGTTTCATTGATACATTTTAGATACAAATCATTGAACTTTAATTTTGTTCTTAAAAGCCACACCAAAATACAGTGTTATCATGTTCAATGAAAAGTAAAAATAAGAGAAGATAAATGTCAATTTTTCATAACATCTGTTGACCTCATAAAAATTATATCCTATTGCTGTAATAGTTAATCATGACAGGAATTAGAATCATTTGGGTGACATATGGTAGGTGTGTCTGTGTGGTATTTGCCTAAAGGTTTGACTAAGAAGAAAAGCCTCACTCTGGATGTTAATGATAAAATATTTGATTTATAATCTCAGACTAAATTAAAAGGAGAAAACATTCATCTCTTTGCTTCCTGGTTATAGACAAAATAAAACAAGGTACCTGATTTTCCTGCTGCTACAGCTTAAGTCAATCTTACTACCATGATGGAATGTACTTAAACTGTGATCCAAAATAATCTCTTCCTCCCTTAGCTTTTGTTAGGGATTTTGTTATAGGTATGAGTACAGTATCAAATATGACTGCCTTTGAACAATTTAAAATAACAAATCAAGATTCGTTTTTCATGAGAATAACTCTGATTCTGAAACAAAACAAGCATATACAGTCTGAACATGTTTAATTAGAAGTATTTCCAGCCTTTATTTCAAGCACTTGAGCTTGGAGTTTTTCTGCTTCTGCTATCATCTTTGCCACTTGGTGATTAGTATTTGTTCTTTCACTTGCTTTTGTTTTCTTCATAAGCCACTTTCATGCTCTAATAAAACACATGGTTTCTTCTCTCAAGTTTTGTATATGTTTTTCAATTAACTGGAGTAGAGTTACACAAAGTAGTGAAATATATTAACAACAATAACAATATAATTTTGTTATCAGATATTTTCCTAAGCCACAATTGGCCATTTGGAACTAACTTTAGAGTCAATAAAAGCAGGTTAATCCATCTGTTCATTCTCTGTTGGTCATTCTCGACAATTTAAAGCATTTATTTCTATTAATATTTACTAGCCCTATTTATTTTCAAAGCATTAGCCAATTGATGAGCATATAATTTCATCTATTAATTTAGCAGTCTTTAAACAAAAAATAGTTCCAGAAAAAAATTGTCCTTTGTTATTTTAAAAGTTTCTCCTTATGGGGAACCAAGGGTTTAAAATACTTCACCCTAGAGTTAAAGTTAGTCAATAATGTTTTGCTCTTCCATATTCTGGTAAAATTTCTGTATTCTCACATGTTAAAGATGGTTTTGAACTCAGAGTAAGAATAAAGAGAGCTATTATAAAATCAAGAATGTTATATGGACAAGGCTTCTGGTTGAGGATTGGAAAATATGAGAAATTCCATATAGAATATGTGAGGCAGCACAAAATTGTGTCGTAAATGTGAAACTCTAAAATCTAAAAACATAAAACACACACACACACACACACACACACACACACACACACACACACACA
>CAJQZJ010031933.1:11707799-11782655 GCA_907164525.1 Lophiomys imhausi
CACACACACACACACACACACACACACACACACACACACACACACACTCCTGGCTAGAGAGACAAAAAACTCCACAGAGAATTCTTTGTGCTACTGCCATGGTAAACTGGGCCTTCTAACAGCATGTCCAGATCTTCATGGATGGAGCAGCAGGGCCATCACATGTGAAGGCTTCTACTAGCCATTGTCCCTTTGTCATCCAAATAAGCATTTTATGAGGGGAGAAGTGTGATCTCTTTTCCTCAGTAAATCCTATGTGTATGGTGAATCACATCTGTGGACATCTGCTTGTGGAGGGAACAAGAGGATACTGAGATCACCTTGTATGACAGTGATTACCTTGCACATCTGACACATCAACAGACCGTTTTTCATAGCACTTTTGACATGATGGTTAAACTTAGATAGCAGCTTTCCCTGAGCAATAAAGCTGCTTCTCCTCCTACCTCAAATTATATGGTTAAAACTAGAGAGTATAGGAAACAAATTCATTCTGAATTTGAGAATTTATTAGAAATAAGCGAACGAACTCTTAGTTTTCTAAATTTACCTGAAAGTGGATAGGTGATATTTTGGATCTTTAGGTGGTATGATGTTCAAATCAAAAGAACATCTGATTTGTAAAATAAATAATAATAATGATAATTTACTTTTGAAGATTTGAAAATGTGGATTTATCACTCATATAAAACTTAAAAGTTTATATATCAGTGTTTTCATTCTTTTACCTTGAAATCTCTATCACCAAAAGTAGTATGTGACATCGTATATTTAGAATGACAGTGGATGAAACATGTCCCATAAAAATGAGACATATTCATATATGCATGTAAAAACAATTAATGAAAAAAGGAGGCCATAAATTTGAAAGAGAGCAAGAAGGAGTATAGGAATGTTTTGATGGATGAAAGGGAAAAGCAACATGATGTAATCATATTATAATCTCAAAATTAGGAGATATTAAAAAAGAATACTTAAGTACCCTCACCAAATCTCTCAAGCTACCAAAACCAAGAATGAGACAGTCTAAAGTTCAGATATAGTATTCTACAAGCTAATTGTAATGATTAGAAACTCGCTCCATTTCAAATTGAGTTTCAAACTAAGTCACTGTGTAAAGCAAAGTAACAAACCTAAGGCTCAGCCTGACCTTATTCTTAGCCTAAGGCTTGTTAACCACAGGATGTCTAGACCACAGCCCTATGGCCGCCACATCAGCAACTGAATCTTGACAGCAATCTGAAGAGGAAACTGATATCAGGGCCACCTGGTTCATCTCCCAAAATTGTTCCCCTTTCCCTTTATTGTGTAATTGTTATCCAAAAATATTAACCAGATAATTCATTTTGCTTCTATAATGTCACTTAACCCCTGCTTGTTTAGAAAAAAATCCCCTGAGTTGAGACCATTGTGGTTTGTGCCTTTAAAACTCCATCCCCTGTTGGCAAAGGAGGCTTTTTCTTCAACATTGCTATAGATAGAATAAACGTTTATTCTTTTCAACTTTTAAATTGAAGTTTTGTCTGGTGGATTCTTTCCTTGGTGGTCTTGCACTCTGTAAAATGAACAACTTTCTCTTCCTTGGAATTATACAAATTTATCTACAGAAGAAGAGATCTCATGATCCTGAGTATTCCAATCAATTTTGGAACATTATTTCTTAGGTGTGATTAATCACTCGTAAGGGAAGTTCAGGTCCTGAACACAATCCAATACATGTACACACGTCTTATGTAAGGTAAAACATAAGGTAAAACAAGTCTCACCAGAGTTGGAGCATGTTACAAGCTTGTAGTTAAGGAAATTTAAGCTTTAACAAAACAAAGTTAGGCTTAACGATCTGGATGCTTATTATAATGTAAACCCTTGAAGTATTTTCCTGATCAACTCTAGCTAAAACACTGAAACTGTGACTTTTAAAACTGCTGGTCTTTCATAACAAAAAGAACCCTATAACTCCAAATGCTTTTTCTCTAGAACCTAATTGACTATTGAGTGAAAGAACAAAAACCCCAGTCTCTCATCCAGGCCTGTCCAAGTTCTTACCCACCCACCTCTGGTGTAATAAGCTCACAAAAGTAAAATAACAAAAAAGGCCTGAAAACCTAGCTTTCCCTCCCTCAGAGGCCTTGAGTGACCATTTGGACAGAGTCATAGATAAAGAGCTCTCAAAAGAACTTAATGTTTATACAACCTGGTTAATAGCCCTACTGAGCCCCTCTCAATGAGGCTCTTGGTATGGGCAAGGAAGACTGACCTTCACCCCAGACCAGGTCATGAACCTCTTGGTATTCGCAGGCAAGACTAACCCCCACCCTGGACCATAAACTATCTCGAACACCTCATCTGGGAAACTGAGGATTGCCTTGAGAGGACTGATAAGATTGTTTTGTGGCTTGTTAATCATGAAACAATTGACTGGGAGTTTCCTTCTCCTCCTGATAACAGGGTTGTCAGAGGACTCTCTGAGCTCATCTTAAAGACCACATGTGATTCTGTATGTTTGTCTGTCTCCCTAACTGCCCACCCCCTCCCTTACAATCCCTTGAAGCTCTCAGGTTTTCCAGCCTGGGCACCGTCCTTCACCGGCTCCCTGCGTGGAGTACGTGAGACAGTCCTTGCCTTGGCTCATACCCTGAATAAAGATCCTTTTGCCTTTGCATCGAGTTGGAGTCTTCCTGGCTTGTCTTATGGTTTTGTGAACTGGGCATAACATTAGCATGCCTGGTTAGCCTGCTGCATTTTCATACACTGAGTTTGCACGGTATCTGGTATTATTTTAAGTCCTCATTGCTATACATTCCTATCGTCTTTTTCCATGAAAGTTCTTATATTTGAATCTTTGGTTATCAGATCATCCACACACCAACACATCTTGCTGTTGTCACTAATTTATACTTAGAACATCCTGATGTTTGAAAAAGTTTAGTTGGTTCATTGGTACTCTTTTAAACATCATTTTATTTTTTATTATTTGAAACTTCATTCATGAGTTTCTGCATCTGCATCACTCCCACCCTTCCTTCTTCCTCCACCAACTCTTGCCTTCCCCAAATTCCTGATCTTTTCTTCTTCTTAACCTACTGAGACTGCTTTGTTTGCATGTGTCTTTGTCCAGGGCTGACCATTTGGGGAAAAACTTAGGAGGGAGTTCATCCCTAGAAGCAACGAATTATCTCTCTCCCCAGCAGCCATTGACACCTGTAGCTCTTTACCTAGTGGTTGGAAGATGTGGAATTTTCCCTGTTCACATGAAAAGTTAATGGTGTTGTCATTATGCTGGTCTTATTCATGCAGCTATATTTCCAAGAGTTCATGATTGTATTTTCCTTGTCATGTTTCTGGTGCACAGACATCCTTGGCTCTTACAAAATTTCTGCCTTCATTTTTTTTTTTTTTTTGGTGATTTTTCTTTGAGCCTCTGGGGTTGTATTGCAAATGTATCAGTTGAGGTTTGGCATTCCACAATCACTTATTCTCTGTATTTTTGACCAGTTGTGTATCTCTGTATTAGTGTTTATCTATTAAAAACAGCAACTTTTTTTTTTGATTAATGCTGAGAGCTACTCTTACCTGTGGTATACAAATAGGTATTTTAAAAAGAGTTAATCATTATATTTGTTTAGGTAACTGGCAGTAGGTTCTCTTCTGGGGTCTGTGAACTCTCCAGTATTATTTTCTTATTTTTTATTTTATAGAATGTCTATTTCTTGGTGATTTCCATATCTTTTATAATCTAATATGGTCTTTCTAATATGCTGGAATCTCAGTCACTGATTTTCTTTCTTTCTATATTCTTATCTGTGCTCCTATGATTATTTATAAACCTTGCCAATGTTTAGTTTTTATTTCTCTGTGTATGTTTATTCTTATTGCCTGGGGATTTAAGTAGAAAATGTTCTTAATTTGTTGACAACTCCAGGTTGTTCTCTGTCTCTCTCTCCACCTTCAGTCTGTCCTTCCCTCCCTTTTTTTCCAATCTATGAACTCCAGATTCATAGAAGCAATTGAATAGATAGTATCTGTGGTAAGAGTTTGTTTATTAAAAAAAAGTTATGAGAATGTTTTTGTTTAATCCTAAGTGTGAGGCTGCTTTAGTTAAGACTGAAGGTAAAAACTATTAACTGTGCCTCCTGAGTTGGCAGGGACATGGCTTAGCCAGCTGAGCAAATTTAACTCTGAGGAAAGAAGAAAGAGAAAGAAAAAGCCACAGCCCCAGGAGAAAAGGGGGAGCTACAAAGGAGGAGGAGAGGGTACAACAAAGGAGGAAGAGGCTGCTGTTCCCCTGCACTGCTGCTGGTTCTTCCTGATGCTCTTTCCTGGTTTGCTGGACTTCTGGTTTTTGTGATTACTGAGACTGGTATTGTACCAAAGATCCTGATCACCCTAACCAGCAGGAAGTAGCTCAAAGAGAACTATAACCCCTTTGACCTTTCAACCTTCTTTCTCTTCCACCTAGTGTTGGGGAGTTGGGAGAAACAAGGGGTAGAAGGGAGGTAAAGTTATTAAGTACAGTAAAATAGAGTGTATAGTAAGACAAAAATAATAAAAGCTGCTTGTTACAAGTATCTCATTCTAAAAGAAAATTTCCCAGGGTTATCATGTTTAATATACCTGAATATTCAGCCTCTACTTTCTTTTACCTGCCTCAACCCAAAGCAAATCTCTTCTATTTCATTTCTGAACTATTTTAATTAATAATAAAGTGATCCTTTCCAGAAACCTGAAATTCTTCTGTTGTAAAACAGAGAATCAGGCATCAATTTTATCTAAATGTACCAGAGTCTTGACTTAAGTAGTTATTATTAATTATTGTTTAATTATATTTTTATTACTTAAAAGAATTTTTAAATTTAAATATATTTTATCATACTCTTCCCCTCCCCCAAGTCCTTCTAGATCTTTTCTCCCTCCTATTCCACCCAACTTTAAGTACCTTCTCAAAAAACAAACAAAAACCCAATACAACAACAAAACTCACCAAACCCCCCCAAAAAAAACCGTCTCCCACAAAAGCCCCTCTAAACAGCAACCAAGTAAAACTACCCAAAAAACTGTGGAATCCATTTTATGTTGGTAAACTATTCCTGAACATGAGGCCTATCCTGGAGTGGTTGACATACTCAGTGTTACCCAATTGGAGAAAACTAATTTTCTCTCTCTCAGCATGTATAAGTGATATTACCCTAGTTGCAAGGTATTCATTCATTCATTCCCTTATTCTTTCATTTGTTCATTTGTTTGTTTGTTCATTCCTTCATTTGTTTTAAAGAATATAACAAAATAAATATAATAAAAATATCAAATCAAAGTTGGACAAGACAAACCAACAGAAGGAAAAAAAATCCCAAGATAAGGCACAAAAATCAGAGAACCACTTATTTGCACACTCAGAAATCCCGTAAAGCACCAAATCGAAAACCATAAATATAAGTGCAGAGGACCTGTGCATGCTGCTTCGGCCTCTGAGTTCATGTGAGTTTTGCTCATCTTAATTTAGAGGATCTTGCTTTCTTGTTGTCCTCCATGCCTTCTGGCTCTTACATTCTACCTTCTCTCCAATGGGGTTCTCTGACCTCTGAGGGGAGGAATTTGATGAAGACATATCATTTATGGCTGAGGGTTCCAAAGTCTCTTTTTCTGTATGTCTGGATGTAGGTCTTTACATTTATTCACATCTGCCACAGGAGGAAGCTTCTCTGATGATGGCTGAGCAAGGCACTGTCCTATGAGTATAGGAGAATATTATTAGGAGTCATTCTATCTCTATGTTAGTTTTTCTCTTCTTTTCTTCTTTTTTTAAATACTGGTATTGTTTGGCTTTCCCCTAGGTCCCTGGGCTATCCTGTCTCAGGTTCTTGGTCACTGCTGCAGTGTCAGGTATGTGCTGCATTTCACAAAGTGGGCTGCAAGTCAAATCAATTACTGGTTAGTTACTTCTACAAGCCTTTTGCCAACATTGCCCTAGCATATCTTGCAGGTAGTAGTACACCTTTGTAGACAAAGGGTTTGCAGCTGCGTTGGTGTATATGTTTTTTGACAGGTTGTCTTATTTTATCATGTATCTAAATTCTTAAAATAGCAAGGCATATAGTTGCATTCACATATAATTATATAATGACTAATAAAGTCATTACTCTTTTTGTTTTACTAAAGTAACAGTCACTATGTGAATTGTGTGTTGGAAATTCTGCTTTCATGTATTTATTTTTAAGTGTGCATCTCCACCACCCATCATAAGCATCACAAAGCTTCTTGTCTGATGTCTGAGTGGTGAGAGAACTTTTCTTCCTTGATGAGAATGAAACAATTCCTCTTCCTCCTCCTCATCTTTGTCTTCATCTTCTTTTTTTTTTGAAGAAATATCTGTTCTTCCTTGTCTACTGCAGCATTATTTAAAATATCTAAATATGTTGACCTATGTGTCAATACACAGGGAAAAGAGATAAAGATAATATATGCACACAGAGTAGACTATTTTTCCTTAAACAACAAGGGAATTCTGTCACTTGTGACTACATAGATAATTCTGGAGAACAGTATGCTAAACAAATTGAGCCAGGGGCAGAAAAACAAATACTGAACATGTTTTTATTTACATTTGCTAAAGAGTTGCTAAAGGAAGCAGAAAGTAGTGTAGAGGCAGAAGGGAGGCATTTGAGAAATGTGAGTGACAGATAAAAGACTTATTTAGGAAGGATAAATTAATGAAGTCTATTACACAACTTGATGATTACAGTCAATAACAATGTGTTGAATGTGAAAAGTAGTGGGAGTACAATTAAGGGTGTTTTTGATAATGCTTACGCTAAAAATTGTTTAACATTATCATACAACAAATGCATTTCATCATAACATTTGTATACATATATGCTATTTAACAGTTTTTAGCCATTCATTCCTTACCTCCATTGTCTTCCCCTTATCTCCTAG
This sequence comes from Lophiomys imhausi, assembly GCA_907164525.1. Lineage (NCBI taxonomy): Eukaryota > Metazoa > Chordata > Mammalia > Rodentia > Muridae > Lophiomys > Lophiomys imhausi. The sequence continues at coordinate 11,714,733 of CAJQZJ010031933.1, forward strand.
TCCACTGTTTCTCATCCTTTATACTCCCAATGGTCTCTTCTTCTACTTTAATATATCATATGTTCCATTACTCTTATTCTACTCAGGTTTCTTGCTAAGTTTCTTGGCCATGTTACTGACTTTCATGTTTACATTGCTGACTTTATTCTCCATTTCTTGAATCAATTTTCTTCCTTAATTTATTTGCTTATTTTTATTCTCTTGGCAATCACTTGTCAACTTGAGATGTGAACGTTTTAGTTCTTTGGAATTTTACTCACTTCAGCTTTTTTTTTTTTCATTCAGCATCTGAAGAGGTACAATGTTTTGGAAGAGGTGTGTTGCTTTGCTTTTTTTTTTCCTCCTTGTCTGTGTTGTGATTTGTATTTCTGTTGGGATGGTTATCTCATTCAGCTTTAATTGGGAGTGTTATTAGTGAAAAGTTCTTATTGGAAGTCTCAGTCATCAATACAACTCTGAGAGGAGAAAATGAGCTATTGAAATAACACCATCAAATCAAACTAGATATATATTAAATTGATTACAGCCAACAAAAATATAAATGAAAATGACAAAAAATAATGTTGAGTAAGCTATGAGGTTAAAAAAGTTATGTTAAAAGTTGGAATAGTGGGGCTGGAAAGATGGCTCAGAGGTTAAGAGCACTGACTGTTCTTCCAGAGGTCCTGAGTTCAATTCCCAGCAACCACATGGTGGCTCACAACCATCCATAATGAAATCTGGTGCCCTCTTCTGGCCTGCAGGTACACCTGCAGACAGAACATTGTATATATAATAAATAAAATCTTTAAAAAAATAATGCAAAATACTGTTTTAAAAAGTTGGAGTAGCAACTGAATATAATAAAGAAATAGTGCAAGAAAAGGTCTCTTTTGAGATGGTGTTCAGAAATGGTCCTCTGAGATATGACAAAAATGTGCCTCATCTTCACTGCTGACATGTCTAGTCAGAGCATTTATTCAACCACTAAACATAAGACTAGATGTAAGGCTTGAAAGAATTCTGTGTTGCCCTGTGGATATGATTACCAATCTCTCTTCACCAGAATTTCTTGGATTACCTGGTGCTTCTGTCTCCCCATATCTCCTAGCTTCCCTATCACTTTCTCTGTGGCTTCTGATGCTCTTCCATTCTTCTATGTTTGCTCTCCTGACTTCTTAGTTCCTGGTACAAACAGAGGCAACTCTACTCTGCTGTTGTACCCAAGAAATTTTTTACATATGTCAGTTTCTGTGTAGCATGGGCAATCTTAAAACTTTCTGTGTAACCCAGGTTGGTTTTGAGCCATTATCCTCCAGTCTTGCCCTCTCAAGTCTTTGAATCCCATGTGTACAGCACCACATCTAGACCAAAAACATGTTCCTTAAGAGACAAAATTAAATTAGAAAGCAATTACAGAAAGATATCTAGAAATTTTAAATATATTTGAATATAATGTATAATACCTCTAAATAGAACATGGGGCAAAAAGAAATCAAAAAAGGAAATGAGAAAGAATTTTAAATTCAGGAAAGATGTGAACACAATGCATCAAAATTTGTGAAACATACTAGTGCAGTATTCAGAGGAAAATTCACAGAACTAAGTGATTTATTTTTAGAATGAAACAATCCTTATGGGGTACATTGAAGAAAGACTAGGATTCTGCTGTAGTAAGTCTTTTCATATGATATTTCCCAAACCATAAGCTTGCAAACTATAACCTCCTGTCTTTCCAGAAATTTAGTATAGTACAGAGTTCAGAATCCAGAAATAAATAACACCACCACCCAATGTCTGAAGGAACAAGAGAATAACATCACTGGAAGTTGGAGCAAAGATAGGTCACTTGAAGGTTTTGATGAGCACACAGAAGAGTAGCCAGTGCTGTAGAAATTGAAATCTTATGCATAGAAGTAGGAGCTTCTCCCTTGTTTCCACTAACCTCTAATCTTCCATTAACGGTGTCCTTGGCAAAATACAATCAGAATGTGCTTGTGGTCCCTGGAAAATACAGCCTGTAGGAATCAGTCAATTTTCTCGCTTCATTGTTTCCACATTCTTTGTGATACAGGGTAGTGCAGGGGAGATTGGACAAGTAGACGAGGCCAAATAGCTTCATGAGTTGGCCTGTTGAGAAGAATTGAATCACTGCTAAAGGTCAGAAGTTAGCAGCCCCAGATGATCTGAAGATATCTATAATAATATTCAGGCTCCAGAGTACATTCAAGCTTGTTTTTTAAAGTGTATAGTAGCATGATTTAGCTTTTTTGGAGGGAAGGGGATAAATAGCTGGGATGTCAGGTAATGAGAAGGAAATGTTGTAGAAGCTCCATCCATTCTTTGAGGATTCTTTGGCTTCTATCAGAGACAATCCTCTATCCCTTGAGGAGTTTATCAAGGCAAGGTCTTATGGCATTGTATGCTAATTCTGGGTTCCCTACATCTGCCAGGTCACAGTGATTTGAAGACATCCTTGATGGTGCTCTATGGTTCACAAATCCATAAGGACAGTTCTAAAATACCATTTTATGAAGGCTGTTAGTACTTACAGTAAGTCTCAAAAAGCACTCTCTTGGTAAGAAATCATATTCCAAACAGGGTTGAACACACCTTTAATTCCAGTACTCAGGAGGGAGAGACAGGAAGATCTCTGTGAGTTACAGGCCAGCCTTGTCTACAAAGTGAGTCCAGGACATCCAGGGCTCTGTTACACAGAGAAACTCTTTATCAAAAAACTATAAAAAAACCCAAAAAACAAAAAACAAAACAGACTATATATGTGTGTGTGTGTGTGTGTGTGTGTGTGTGTGTGTTGAAAGGAATTGAAAGGAAAGAAAATTTAAAAGATCCCTTAGGAGGGCAGGCCAGCCAGGTTCCAGGAACTTAGCTGACCATAAAAGGTTGGAATCAAGAATAAAGATCAGTCGAGTCATGAGCCCCAGGTTCCAGGAACTAGTTAATCATAACTGGCTGACCACAAAGTAGATGGTGAAATAAGATTAGATTCTTCCTGAGAACAATGAGTATAGGGTGTGTTTCCTGCTGACTACCTAAATAATGGGTTGGTACTTTCCACTTGTGAATTCCCCCACCCCCTTGAGTTGCGATGCTTCTCTATAAGACCTTCACCCTCAGGTGGCTGGGGGTCGCAAGCTTCTCTACCCCTGCGTGGGATACAAGTTGCGTCTTCAGTGCACTGATCCCCCGAAATAAACCTCTTGCAATTGCATCAAGAAGGTCTCTTGCGACTTTTTGGGTGGCCGTGATATCCCGAGTGTCGGGAGAGGGACTTCTGTCTTCCGGGTCTTTCATTTGGTGCATTGGCCAGGAATTAGCGGCCACCCCAATCTCCACAAGAACCCACTTGGAGGTGAGATTTCTGTGTCTTGGGCCTATTTCTGTTGTCTAGTTTGTGAGATTTCTGTCTCTGTGTCCTGGGTTTGTCTCTGTTGTCTGATTTTGTTATATGGTTTGTGCAAAAGTTGAGCAAAAGTTGACGTCGCAAAAGTTGCTTTTGGTTTGACAGACATTTCCATCTCTTGAGGAGACGGACAGGGTGATCAGGCAGACATGCTGCTAGTGGATCAGCGGGTGCCAGGGAGGATACAATGGTCCTCTTGAGAGAGGGGCCGCGAGAGACCTCCCGGCCGTTTGTTTCTCTGGAGTGGTGCCGGCATTCAAGATTGAGAAGGATTTTTTGTAGTGTTTTTCTGTGTATCTTGTGTTTGTGTTTTGTGTTACTTGTGACAATGGGACAGACCGTAATGACTCCTCTAAGTTTGACACTGGATCATTGGACTGAAGTTAGAACTAGGGCTCATAATTTGTCAGTTGAGGTTAAAAAGAGACCGTGGCAGACTTTTTGTGGTTTGGGGTGGACTACTTTTGATGTCAGGTGGCCACCCGAAGGGACTTTTGACTGGACCATTACTTTTGAGGTAAAAGCTATTGTCTTTAAGGAAGGACCAGGCTCTCATCCCGATCAACAGCCATACATTACTGTTTGGCAAGACCTGGTCCAGAACCCACTCCCATGGGTAAAACCTTGGGTGAGAGGAAGGAAAACAGGCTCCCGAGCCCTGGCTCTCCATGGCACAGAGCCTAAATCAAAACAAAAGCCAACTTCAGAAACAAAACCTTTGGCTCCGCCTATGATTTATCCCAAGATCGAGGAGCCACCCGAGTGGCCGAGCCCGCTGCGGCCACCTCACTACCCCCAGTCACTGCAGGCATCCCCGCGCCAGCCCTGGCTCCTGGCCAGAGCCCAGAATTACAAGGAGCAGAGGGGAGAGGATCAGCAACTGGCATTTGGAGCTGGATTGGGTTGAGCCCAGAGGGACCCGATTCCACTGTGGTTCTACCTGCCAGCAGCTTTTGCAGGTTCTCTTTACTACAGAGGAGAGGGAGAGAATTCTCTTGGAGGCATGGAAGAATGTCCCAGAAGACAATGGGACCCCCACTATCCTCCCGAATGAGATCAATGCTGGGTTCCCCCTTGATTGAACAGATTAGGACTTCAAAACGGCTGCAGGTAGGGAGCGGCTGACAGTTTTTCCGCCGGACTCTAGTGACAGGTCTCAGAGGTGCTCTCGACGCCCCACCAATTTGGCTAAGGTAAGAGAAGTACTTCAGGGTCCTGTTGAGCCACCATCCATATTCCTTGAGAGATTGATGGAGGCCTACAGGCAGTACACACCCTGTGACCCAACCTCTGAGGGACAGCAAGTGGCTGTGGCTATGGCCTTTATAGGACAGTCAGCCCCTGACATTAAAAAAAGTTTGCAACGTATAGAAGGATTGCAGGACTATACTTTGCAGGATCTTGTGAGAGAGGCAGAGAAAGTGTATCATAAGAGAGAGACTGAGGAAGAGAACCAGGAAAGAGAGAAGAGAGAGAGAAGAGAGAGAGGATAGGCGGGACCACAAACGAGAGAAACTTGACTAGGATACTGGCCGCAGTTGTAGATAAAGAGGGAGAGCAGGGCCTAGATAGATAGGGAACCTGGGCAACAGAAGACCTAGACCAAATGAAAGTGGAGAACAGAGATGCAACTTGGAAAAAGATCAGTGTGCCTACTGTAAAGAAAAAGGACATTGGGCTCAAGATTGCCCAAAGAAGAAGGGCAGGACCCCTAAGGTCCTGGCTCTTAAAGAAGATGATTAGGGGCTACTGGGCTCGGACACCCTCCCTGAGCCTAGGGTAACCCTGAACGTGGAGGGGACCTCTGTAAATTTTCTGGTGGACACTGGAGCAGAATATTCGGTCCTGAAACAACCATTGGGAAAATTAAAAAACAAAAAGACTATAGTTGTAGGGGCAACAGGGCAAAAGCAATATCCTTGGACCACAACGCAAATGGTTGACCTGAGGAAAGGACAGGTGTCTCATTCTTTCCTGGTCATTCCTGAGTGCCCTATGCCTTTGTTGGGAATAGACTTGCTAACCAAGCACAGGTTCAGTTTGCTAAGGAAGGGCCAGAAGTGACATGGGAAATCCCTACTTCTATGATACTGGCCTTAAAACTTGAAGAAGAATATCGGCTCCATGAGCCTCTTGGACAACAAGAGGCCCTGGATATCAGTGACTGGTTGACAGAATTCCCAAAGGCCTGGGCTGAGACCGGAGGTATGGGGATGGCAGAAAGTGTCCCTCCCATAGTAGTGAGGCTGAAGACCAGTGCCTCCCCTATTAGGGTAAGACAGTACCCAATGAATCATGAGGCCAGAGAGGGGATCAGACCTCACATTCACAGACTGTTACAACAGGGCATTCTGGTTCCTTGCCAGTCACCATGGAATACCCCCCTCTTACCGGTAAAGAAGCCAGGCACTAATGATTATAGGCCAGTCTAAGGTTTAAGACTCTGTTCTAGATTTAAAGGATGCTTTTTTTCTTCTTGGAGTTACATCTGGACAGTCAACCCATCTTTTCTTTTGAATGGAGAGACTCTTACAATGAACTAGTGGGACAATTGACCTGGATCAGATTGCCACAAGGATTCAAAAACTCCCCTACCCTCTTTGATGAGGCTCTTCATTGGGATCTGGCCTCCTTCAGAGCTGAAAATCCTCAGCTAAAGTTGTTACAGTACATTGATGATTTACTCTTGGCAGCATCAACTAAATCTGAGTGTCTCCAAGGAACCAAGAGACTGTTGGAAGAACTTGGTGAGTTGGGGTATTGGGCTTCTGCTAAGAAGGCTCAGTTTTGTAAAACTGAGGTCACCTATCTGGGATACACCCTGAGAGATGAAAAGCGATGGCTGATGGAAGCCAGGAGAAAGACTGTCACCCAGATTCCTGTCCCCACCACCCCACACCAGGTAAGAGAATTCCTGGGCACTGCTGGTTTTTGTAGACTATGGATTCCAGGTTTCGCTACGCTGGCAGCTCCCTTATTTCCCCTCACCAAGGAGGGAGGAGGGTTCACCTGGACCTCTGAACATCAGATGACCTTTAAAGATATCAAAAAGGCCTTGTTAAGGGCATCAGCTTTAGCCCTACCGGACTTAACCAAGCCTTTCACTCTATATGCGGATGAAAGGGCAGGGGTTGCCAAAGGCATCCTTACTCAGACTTTAGGACCTTGGAAGAGGCTGGTGGCCTACTTATCTAAGAAACTGGATCCTGTTGCAAGTGGATGGCCCACATGCCTGAAAGCTATTGTGGCTGTGGCCTTACTTGTCAAAGATGCTGATAAACTGACTTTGGGACAGCAAATTACAGTGGTGGCACCCCATGCCCTTGAGAACATTATCCAGCAGCCCCCTGACCGGTGGATGACTAATGCTAAAATGACCCACTACCAGAGCCTATTATTGACTGAGAGGGTGATATTTGCCCCCCTCCCCCGGCCGTCCTGAATCCTCTACTCTACTACCTGAGGCTGATGACCGCTGCCCTGACATCCTGGCAGAAGAACCAGCTTCGTGGTTGAAGGTAAGTGGATGGCGGGAGCTGCAGTGGTAGACGGGAGGTGAATGATTTAGGCTAGCAGCCTGCCAGAAGGAACTTCTGCCCAGAAAGCTAAACACAAGCCCTGAAGATGGCAGAGGAAAGTCCATCAATATTTATACTAATAGCAGGTATGCTTTTGCCACCGCCCATGTGCATGGGGCAATATATAGGCAAAAGAGGGCTGCTGAGATCAGCGGGGAAAGACATTAAAAATAAAGAAGAGATTCTGAGCCTCCTTGAGGCTATACATCTGCCAAAGAAGGTGGCTATTATCCACTGCCTTGGACATCAGAAGGCACAGGATGCAGTGGCTAAAGGAAATCAGATGGCAGATCTAGAAGCCAAATGAATAGCCCAAGGGACAATGATCTTAACCACCCTTGGTTCTAAAGATATCAGAGAAACCAGCATCAGGTATACTCCTGAAGACTTGCAGGCCATAAAGAAACTAGGGGTAGCTGGAGAATCACCTTGTGGTATGGTTAAAACAGAGGACGGTAAACGAGTCCTGCCTTAAGAAGAAAGATGCAAATATGTCACCAACTTACACCGTCTGACTCACCTAGGAGAAAAGAAACTAAAAGATGTGGTAAGGTCCTCTGACTATTATGTATTTGGACTTTCTGATTTAACAGCGGAGATAGTCAGGAACTGCAAAGTTTGTGCTCTGACTAATGCCAGACCTTCCATGTATAACCTGGGAAAAAGACTCCGGGGTGATAGACCAGGGGGCCTATTGGGAAGTGGATTTTACAAAAATTAAACCAGCTAAATATGGAAACAAATATCTTTTAGTTTTTATAGATACATTTTCAGGGTGGGTAGAGGCCTTCCCTACAAGGACTGAGACTGCTAATGCAGTGGCTAAGAAGATTCTTGAAGAAATTTTTCCAAGATTTGGAATACCCAAGGTAATTGGGTCTGATAATGGACCCTCTTTCATTGCCCAGGTAAGTCAGGGACTGGCCACTCAGCTGGGGATTAAATGGAAATTACATTGTGCCTATCGTCCCCAGAGTTCAGGACAGGTAGAAAGGATAAATAAAACCCTAAAAGAGACCTTGACTAAATTAGCCTTAGAGACCCGCGGGGGAGACTGGACAGCTCTCTTTCCTTTTGCCTTGATCCGGGTCAGGAACACCCCAGGATGGTTTAAACTGATACCTTATGAGATTCTCTGTGGGGGGGCCTCCTCCTCTTACTGAGGCAGGTGAAGTGTTTGATCCTGATCTTGTCCTTTGTAATCCCTTGTTCACCCGCATGAAAGTCCTTGAAGTAGTTCGGCGTGAGGCCTGGGAGCAGCTCAGGGAGGCTTATGAAGCTGTGGAGACCTGAGCATGCCTCATCAGTTCCAGGTTGGAGAAGCCACACTCGTCCGGTGCCATCGTGTTGGGAACCTTGAGCCTCACTGGAAGGGACCATACCTGGTACTCTTGACCACCCCCACCGCAGTGAAGGTAGAGGGCATCTCTGCTTGGATCCACGCCTCGCACATAAAGAAAGCTCCTGAACCTCCTAAGGATGAGTGGAGATTGGAAAAGACCGTGGACCCTCTTAAGCTACGCCTGCATTGCAGGTGCTGTCCAGATGGGGAATGACAACCGCCATGCCCCTCAAAAACTAACTTGGCAGGTAGCTTCCCAAACTGGGAAAGTCATCTGGTCAATCTCTAAGGTAGTCCCCTCCCTTTCCTGACTTCTGCCAGCTAGCTGCAGGCCTGGAACAGTGGGATATTCCTGAGGCAGACCCCCAGAACCTCCCTGAGAGGAACCCTCAATGAAGACACCCTAAAGGGCTAGGAGCAAAGTTCGGGTGTGGGAGGCCAGAGGAATGCCATGGGCTGGCTCAACAAGATTTTTACGTCTGTCCGGGGGAAGGTAGGGACAGGAGTGTGGCTAGACGGTGTGGAGGATGTTGGCTCTGTTTAACTTCTGGACCCCCTTACTATGAGGACATCTCTGTGTTGGGTACTTTTAATTACACCACCAACCATGACGCCTGCTCATGACATGAGAAGAACAAACTGACCCTAACTGAAGTTCAGGGAAAGGGACTTGTTTAGGAAACCCACCTACTGCCTATAAACACTTATGCAATGAGACCCTGAGGTCTCCAAAGACTTCTGATACCAGATACTTATATCCTGGCATAGATAGATGGTGGGCCTGCAACACAGGATTAACTCCCTGTGTTGCCACTAATATCTTTAATGATACCAAAGAGTATTGTATGTTAATACAGCTTATGCCTAGAGTACTCTATCTCCCCACAGATGCCTTTGTGGACGAGTTTGATTTCTGCCCTAAGCGATTTAAGAGAGACCCTATTTCCCTGACTTTAGCTGTACTTTTAGGATTAGGTGTAGCACTGGAACAGCTGCCCTAGTGCAGGCCCCTCAGTGCTTTCATCAATTAAGAGTAAGTGTCGTACAGATTTTAATGCTGAGAGAACAATATCAAGAGTTACGGAGACAAGATAATAATAAATAGGATGATACAGATGTATAGGTTCTAAGATTAGAACAACGGACTAGAAGAAGTGGGAGATGAAAGGAATGAAAAATTTAAAAGACCCTTTAGCAGGCCAGGCCAGCCAGGTTCCAGGAACTTAGCTGACCATAAAAGGGTGTAATCAAGAATAAAGGTCAGTTGAGTCATGAGCCCCAGGTTCCAGGAACTAGTTACTCATAACTGGCTGACCACAAAGTAGATGGTGAAATAAGATTAGATTCTTCCCGAGAACAATGAGTATAGGGTGTGTTTCCTGCTAACTACCTAAATAATGGGTTGGTACTTTCCACTTGTGAATTCCCCCACCCCCTTGAGTTGTGATTCTTCTCTATAAGACCTCCGCCCTCAGGTAACTGGGGGTCGCAAGCTCCTCTACCCCTGTGTGGGATACGAGTTGCGTCCTCAGTGCACTGATCCCCCGAAATAAACTTCTTGCGATTGCATCAAGAAGGTCTCTTGTGACTTTTTGGGTGGCCGTGCTATCCCGAGTGTCGGGAGAGGGACATTCGTCTCCGGGTCTTTCAATATCAGACAAAATTATGAACTGAGCAAAAATGTATGATTCTAGAGCAACAGTATGTATTTTTAATTTACTTATAGATGTAGCATAATAAATAATATTAAATAAGATTCACATAATCCTTTTAATTATTGGCTTCATTTTTCAGAAGCAAAGAGATGTAAAATAATCACATTAGTTCATAGCAGAAACACAATAAAGGCAGGAATGCATGTTTCCACATTATCTCAGTCTTGTATTTATTTTTTTTTAATTTTTAAACATTTATTTATTTCTTTAAGTTACATCTCAGTCATAGTTCCCCTCTCCCCCCGCACCCCCCCGTCCCACTCTTCTAACCTCTTCCTCCTCACCCTCCTATCTGCTTTTTTTTAAATTTAAGGTGTATCTTTTCTTCATCAACAGCTTCCCCTTTAGTCCAATAAAAGGCTCTTTTTCTTATAATAAATACAATACAAAACAATAAGAACAATTTGGCCACAATTATGAAAGTTGGAAGGTTTAACATACATTCCCAATGTCCAGTGGATACATAATTGGATATTAATATTCTATTATCTATCTAACTTGATGTGTTTAAAGTTTTATACCTAAATCAATTTCCATCCTAACTTGCATTACCAACTAAAAAACATCTTCTTAGACCTAGAACATCCTTTTTATTCCTAAACAACTTAAACTTTAACTGTGAGATTATAATTGTCTAGTCTTCAACCCCATCAGAGACCTGAGAAGGATAACTATTTCTGAATAAACAGGAAGTGCAGAGCAAGCAGCTTCCAAAACTAAGAAATGATAGACAACCAGCTGCCTGGACAGTCCCCAATTTCTTTCCATACATTAGAGCATCTATCTTCAGCCTCTTAACCCAGTATCTCTGACAGACATTAGTTTTAAAGCAGGAATTATGAAGAAATTGCCTACACTGTCTTGGCAGAGCTAGGCTGTCAACTTACCTGCTTCCAAGTTTTGTCCTTTACAGACAGCATTCTGTCCTTTTCAGACAGCATTCTGATTAGATTCTGAGATTTTTCAGATCCTACATAAAGGTTTTTTATGTTAATTTATTAATTCAAGTTACATTACCATCACAGACCCCTCCCTCCATCCCTGCCAGTTACACCCTCTTATCCTTTATGTCCTCTCCCACCTATCTTACTCATACAGTGTAGGGTGCCCCCACATACCAGCCCCCCTCAGTTCATTAGGCACATGAGGGCTGAAAGCTTCCTCTTGCACTGGGGGCCTGCATGTCAGTTCCACTGGGGCAAAGTGTCCTTTGTTACTAACAGGTAACAAAATCCATATTCTTATTCCTTTGAGTCTGTTGACTGTAGGATAGTTATCCTGTACTATATGGCTAAAATCCAGTTGTAAGTGAATACATGTGCATCTTTATGGGTCTGGGTTAGCTCACTCAGGATGAACTTTTCTACTTCCATCCATTTGGTTGCAAATTGCATGATTTCTTTGTTTCTGATAGCTGAGTAGTATCCCATTGTGTAATTATACCACCGTTTTTAAAAATCCATTCTTCAGTTGAGGGATATCTGGGTTGTTTCCAGTTCATAGCTATTACAAATGAACATAGTTGAGGAGATGTCCTTGTGGTTTGGTGGGGAATTTTTTGGATATATGCCCAGGAGTGCTATGGCTGGATATTCAGGTAGAGCTACTCCAAATTCTCTAAGATATCGCCATACTGATTTCCACAGTGGTTGAACAATTTAGCACTCCCACCAGCAGTGGAGGAGTGTTCCCCTTTCTCCACAACCTCACCAGCATGTGATGTCACTTAAATTTTTGATTTTAGCCATTCTGACAGGTGTGAGATGGAATCTTAGAGTCATCTTGAGTTGCATTTCTCTGATGATTAAGGATGTTGAGCATTTCTTCAAATGTCTCTTGGCCATTAAAGATTACTCTTTTGTGAATTCTTGGTTTAGCTCTGTGTCCCACTTTTAGATTGAATTATTTGGCTTGTTGGTGTTTAATTCTTGAGTTCTTTATATAGTTTGGGTATTAGCCCTCTGTCAGATGTGAGGTTGGTAAAGATCTTTTCCCAATCTGTAGGTTGCCGTTTTGTTCTAAGGACAGTGTCCCTTGCCTTACAGAAGATTTTCAGTTTCATAGGTCCCATTTATTCATTGATGGCCTTAGAGCCTGAGATATTGGTGTTCTGTTCAACAAGTTGTCATCTATGCCAATTAGTATGAGGCTTTCCCCCATTTTCTCTTCTATTAGATTTAGTGTGTCTGGATTTATGTTAAGGTTTTTGATCCATTTGGAGTTAAGTTTTGTGCAAGGTGCTAAATGTGGGTCTATTTGCACTCTTTTACATGTTGACATCCAGTTATACCAGTGCCATTTGTTGAATATCCTGTCCTTTTTCCATTGTATGGTTTTGACTTCTTTGTCAAAAATTAAGTGATGATAGATGTGTAGATTTATTTCTGGGTCTTCAACTTGATTCCATTGATCAATTAATCTGTTTCTATACCAGTACCATGCTGCTTTTATTACTGTTGCTCTGTAATTTAGCTTGAAATCAGGGATGGTGATACCCCCAGATGTTCTTTATTGTATAGGATTGATTTAGCTCTTCTAATTGTTTTGCTTTTCCATATGGAGTTGAGAATAGTTCTTTCAAAGTCTATAAAGACTTATGTTGATATTTAATAGGACCTGCATTGAATCTGTATATTACTTTTGGTAGAATGACCATTTTTATTATATTGATCCTAAATATCTATGAGCATTGGAGATCTTTCTATATTTTGATATCCTCTTCAATTTCTTTCTTCAAGGACTTGAAGTTCTTGTTGTACAGGTCTTTCACTTGCTTGGTTAGAGTTACCCCCAGGTATTTTATATTATTTTTGGCTATTGTGAATGATGTTGTTTCTTTAATTTCGTTCTTGATTCATTTATCTTTTGTGTAAATAAGGGCTACTGATTAAAACAAAATTAATTGTGTATCCAGCCACCTTGGTGAAGGTGTTCTCTGGTGGAATTTTGGGGGTCATTTATGTATACTATCTTAACGTCTGCAAACAGGGATACTGTGACTTCTTCCTTTCCAATTTGTATCCCATTGATCTCCTGTAGTTGTCTTATTGCTCTAGCTAGGACTTCAAGTACTATGTTGAAGAGATATAGGGAAAGTGGGCATCCTTGCCTTGTCCCTGATTTTAGGGGAAATGCTTTAAGTTTTTCTCCATTTAAGATGATGTTGGCTACTGGATTGCTGTATATTGCCCTTAATATTTCTAGGTATGGTCCTTGTATGCCAGCTCTCTCCAAGACTTTTAGCATGAAGGCTGTAGGATTTTGTCAAATGCTTTTTCAGCATCTAGTGAGATGATCATGTGCTTTTTTTTCTTTCAGCTTTTTTTTTTTGGTGGAATATGTTGATGGATTTTGGTATGTTGAGTCATCCCTGCATTCCTGGGATGAAGCCTACTGGATAATATTGTATGATACTTTTGATGTATTCTTATATTCGGTTTGCAAGTGTTTTATTAAGTATCTTTTCATCTATGTTCATGAGGGAAATTGATCTGAAATTCTCTTTCTTTGTTGATTCTTTGTGTAGTTTAGATATCATGGTAACTGTGGCTTCATAGAATGAGTTTGGCAGTGTTCCTTCCATTTCTATTTTGTGAAAGAGTTTCAATAGGATTGGTATTAGCTCTTCTTTGAAGGTCTGGTAGAATTCTGTGCTGAAACCATCTGGCCCTGGGCTTTTTTTGGTTGGGAGATTTTTAATGAGTGCTTATATTTCCTTAGGGGTTATAGATCTGTTTAATTTGTTAACCCGATCGATCTTGATTTAACTTTGGTAGGTGGAATCTATCAAGAAATTTGTCCATTTTGCTTAGGTTTTCAAATTTTGTGGAGTACAAGTTTTTGAAGTAGGACCTAAAGATTCTTTTGATTTTCTTGATGTCTGTTGTTACTTCTCCCTTTTCATTTCTGATTTTGTTATTTTCCCTCTCTCTTTTAGTTAGTTTGGCTAAGGGTTTGACTATTTTATTGACTTTCTCAAAGATCCAGTTCTTGGTTTTATTAATTCTTTGTATTGTTCTTTTGTTTCAAATTATTGATTTCAGTCCTGAGTTTGGTGGTTTCCTGCCATCTGCTCCTCTTGGGAGTATTTGCTTCTTTGTTTTCTAGTTTTTGTAGTTCTGCTCTTAAGTTGCTAATATGAGTTGTTACAATTTTCTTTCTAAAGGCACTTGGTGCTATGAACTTTCTTCTTAGCACTGTTTTCATTGTATCCCATAGGTTTGGGTATGTTGTGCCTTCATTTTAATTGGATTTTAGGAAGTCTTTGATTTCCTTCTTTATTTCTTCCCTGACCCAGTGGTTGTTGAGTAGAAAGTTTTTCAGTTTCCGAGAATGTGTAGATTTATTATTATTATTATTATTTCTGTTGCTGTTGAAGTCCAGCTTTAATCCATGGTGATCTGATGGGGATTATTTCAATTTTCTTATATTTTATAATTGTGGGTGCCCTTGTATCACTTGAGGCTTTCTTTGTAATGGACTATATGATGAATTTTGGAGAACTTTCTGTGAAATGCTGAGAAGGTATATTCTTTTGTGTTTGGATGAAACACATATCTATAGATATCTGTTAGGTCCATTTTGTTCATGACCTCTGTTTGTCTCATTATTTCTTGTTTGGTTTCTGTTTTGATGACCTGCCCATTGGTGTGAGTGGGGTGTTGAAGTCTCCCACTATTGGTGTGTGAGGATCTATGTGTGGTTTAACCTTTAATATGGTCTCTTTTACAAATGTGGGTGTCCTTGTATTTGGGGGCATAAACATTCCATATTAAGGTATCATCTTGATGGATTTTTCCTTTGATGAGTATGTAGTGTCCTTTGCTATTTTTTTTATTAATGTAGATTGAAAGTCTATTTTATTGGATATTAGAAAGGCTACTCCTGATTGCTTCCTTGAACCATTTGCTTGGAAAACCTTTTCCCAGCACTTTACTCTGAGGTAGAGTCTATCTTTTCTGGTGAGGTATGTTTCTTGGATGCAGCCAAATAATGGGTCTTTTTTACAAATCCCTTCTGGAAGTCTGTGTCTTTGTATTAGGGAGTTGAGTCCATTGATGTTGAGAGATATTAATGACCCTACTTTGTTATTTCCTGCTATTTTTATGTAGGTGGTGGTAGTGTGATTGTGTGTTTCTTTTGGTTTAGTTGCAGTGGAGTTATTTGTATCCTATGTTTTCTTGGCTGTAGTTACCATCTCTCAGTTGGAATTTTCCTTCTAGGATCTTCCTTAGAGGTGGATTTGTGGGTAGATATTGTTTGAATTTGGTTATGTTGTGAAATATCTTGTTTTCTCCATCTATGGTTTTGAAAGTTTTACTGAGTATAGTAGTCTGGGCTGGCACCTGTGTTCTCTTAGCGCTGGTAGGACATCTGACCATGCTGAGGAAATGTCCAGTGTAATTCTGATGGGTCTGCCACTATATGTTACTTGGCTTTGTTCTCTTACGACTTTTAATATTATTTCTTTGTTCTGCATATTTGGAGTTTCAATTATTATGAGGCGAGAGGAATTTCTTTTCTGATCTAATTTGTTTGGTGTTCAGTATGCCTCTTTTAATTTTATTGGTATCTCTTTCTTTAGGTTTGGGAAATTTTCTTTTATGACTTTGTTGAAAATGTGTCCTGGTCCTTAGAGTCTGGATTCTCTTCTTTCATCTATGGCTATCATTCTTAGGTTCCATCTTTTTATTAAGTCCTTGATTTCTTGGATGTTATGGGTGAGGACTTTTTTAGATTTCTCATTTCCTTTGGTTATTGTACTGATTTCTTCAATCGAGTCTTCCATGACTGAACTTTGGTCTTTCATCTCTTGTATCCTCTTGGTGATACTCATGTCTGTAGTTCCTGTTTTATTTCTTTGTTTTTCCACCTCCACGATTGTCTGGGCTTGTGTTTTCTTTATTGCTTCCATTTGCAATTTCAGGTCTTGAACTGTTTTATACATTTCCTTCTCCAATTTGATTGTTTTTGCCTATAGTTCTTTAATAGTTTTGTCCTTTTCCCTTTCTTGTTTGACTGAGATTTCTTGGTCTTTAATGGAATTTTCCATTGTTTTCATCTGTTGAATTGTGATTTCATTAAATTCTTTCAGGGATTTATTTTATTTTATTTATTTTTAAGGCCTCTATCACTTTTATAAGTATAGATTCACCATCATTTTCTTGTGTTTCATCTGTGGGATTGTCAGGGCTTGCTGTACAAACATAACTGAATTTTGTTAGGGTCATATTTTCCTGACTTTTGTCTGTTCTATTGTTTCACTGGCCTTTAGCTATCTGCTTGTCCTTGACTATTTGTTCCTGGTGCCTTCTGGGCTTGGTGCCAAGGAAGGAGCTTTGATGTGGAGGCCATATAATCTTGGTGACCTGTACTTCTCCATAGGTTGGGTAAGCCCTTGTGTTGGAGGCTGGTTCTCAATGGGTCTCCCATTGCTCACCCCTTCCTGCTGTGTCCCAACTGGGAACTGATGTCAGATATTGGTGTGGGATACATTATTCACCCCTGTAGGTTCCTGAGATCCAGCTGGTTTTCCTAGTGATATCAGTGGGGTTTGTTAGGCCACAGACTGTAGGCTAGAGCCCCAGATCCCCTGCAGCTTAGGTGTCAGATCCGGATTTTGGTCCTCTCAAGCTGCTCTCTGGGGATCCCAGGATCAAACTGTGCCTCTCAGACAGAAGCACTGTGATCTATCATAGCTCACATCACTCAGGCAGTGCTCAATAATCCAGCTTGGCTTCACTGCTCCAGGGCCAGGGATCTGGATGCTGCAGCCTGACTGCCCAGCTGAGAGGCAAGGTTGGGAGGAGCAGGAAGTTATGATATGGAGTCCAACACCTGTCTTTTGGACTCAGGTAACGCCAGCTGTTTTTTTCCCAGCCAGGAGCATTGTGTTCTAGGACAGGCTGCCTGGTGGGGCTTCTAACAGTTTCCCTGCAGCTAGGGTGTCTGGCCTATGATTAAGGATCTCTGAAGTTGCTCTCCAGTGGATCTCAGGTACAATCTATGCCTTACGGCCAGAAGCATTGTGATCTGGTGCAGCGCATATCACCCAGGCAATGTGCATTGGTACAGAGCTGTTTCATTGCTCCAGGGCTGGAGCTCTCTGCGTCGTAGCCTGGGTATTCAGCTGAGGAGAAAGGCAGGTGTGAACAAAGAGTTCTGATGTGGAGTCTGCAACCTGTCCACGCGCTTGGACCCTGGGAAGTTCAGCTGCCTTTTCTGAGCCAAGAGCACATACCATCACTCTGGTGGTCCTCTTTTGGGTGTTGAAACACCTGTGTGGAAGTTTAGAACTCAGGAAACTGGGGAGGGCCTCAGTTTGGGGATTGAAGCCACCAGTTGGGGGCCTGAATGGATCAGATCCACAGTCACTTCCCCTGTGGTGGGAAGTAATCTGTCTCTGTTCTTCACATGTCTGTATGTCCAGCACAGGGTTCTTTATTGTCCCTGGCCTTATTGGGCAAGCTCAGATAGGCTCAGACCCCTCAAACTGCCACTTACCAGTAGTATACCTCTATAGTGGTCTAGTCAGTCCTCCTGACACTCAGAATGTGTCCATGTTGATCAATGCCATCTTGATCCCCTACTTTTCTTTTTTTGAGACAGGATTTCTCTGTGTAACCCTGGTTGCCCTGGAACTTGCTCTGCAGACCAGGCTTGTTGAGGAAAGTCTAACAACATTGTTTCTGATAGGCTGCATTCAATGCTGAGATCTGGTTACCGCCCCTTCTGAGGCATTCTCTTGGTTAATAAAAGTCGCTTATGGCCAAGTAGCTGGGCAGAAAGAGTATAGGAAGGCATGACTTTCTGAGATTAGAACAGAAACCCCAAGCACACACAGAATCATTTCCCCCTCTCCCCCCCAGACACAGAAGGAGACAGATGTCTTTGAGAATGCTGGAAGGTAATCACAGGCACATGATAGTTTGGGATTAGGTGATCCATGTTAACTTGAGAGTCTGCCCAGCCAAGGGATAAGTTCTAAAACATTAAAAGGTCTTTGTGTATTTGATTATTGGTGAAAAGACTGTGGCAGCTTATAGGCCCTCAGTCCAAGCAGTCCCAGCTGTTGGACTTAAAGATTCCCAGGCTCTAACTCTGCCAAGACAGGGTAGGTAAGTCCTTCATAATCCCTGCTCTACAACAAATGTCTGTCAGAGAAACAGGACCCAAAGGCTGAAGACTGACGCTGGAATGTATGGAGAGAAAATGGGAACTGTCCAGGCAGTCATTGGTATGTTCTTTCTTAGTTTTGGAAGCTGCAGGCCCTGCACTTCCTATATAAGCAAATATATTTATCCCTCTCAGGTCTCTGAGGTGGTTGAAGAATAGACAGCTAGAGTCTCATAGTTAAATTTTGAATTGTTTAGGAATCAAGAGGGTGTTATAGATCTAAGAAGATACTCTTAAAAGTGTGTTGCAAGATAGTATGAATGTTGAGTCACATATAGTCCTTTAAACTCATGGAGATGGTTAGATAGTAGAATGTTAAAGTCAGGGGCCAAATATGTATAAACTGGACATTGGGAAGGTATACTGGGCCATTTAACTCTCATAAATGTGGCATATTTATATCTATTGTTTTGTATAATACTTATTGTTATAAGAGAAGGAACCATCTGTTGGACTGAAAGGGGAAACTTCTGGGGGGAAGAGGGTGTAAGGGCAGGATAGGAAGGGGGAATAGGGAGGGGTTTGTTACTGAGATGTAACTTGAAGAAAAAAAAATAAAGTATTTAAAAAAAAAAAAAAAGATTCCCAGGCTCTCCTTGAACCTAGGTGAATCTTCTGCCAAGCTGTTGGTAATTCTACCGGCCTAATATAACAACTTATATTAGTTAACAGAGTTTAGATCACAGGTGGTGTAGAGCACCCTTGGTCCTGGGGCTCTTTCCCCAGGACAAATCAGGCAACTGGTTAAGGCACGCAGGCCAGGCTGCCTCCTCCTCTGCCAAGCCACTGGCTGCTCCACCAGCTTAACCTTACAGTTTATACTTACTACTAACTACAATAATTAATTAAATTGCAGTTTCAAGGTTGGCCCTTAACTTACCGAAATCCACCTACCTCTGCCTTTCAAATGCTGGGATTAAAGATATGTGGCACCACTGCTGAGTTTCTCTTATCTTATTGATGCAAAGTAACCAAATTTACAAGTACAGGATTACGTAAAACATGAAAATAGTTACATAAATATTACCAATAATTTATTCAGCAAACAGTTATTGAGCACGTCATGTATACCAGGAACTGGTCTTAGTACTCCCGATTCTTGAGACAACCAGTCAGATAGATTGGAGCTTTCATAGTTTGTGTTTTAGTGAGCCACAGATGAAAAAGGAATATAAGGTGCTACATCAAACTTTTCTTATCTTTATGTCTGAGTTTTAACAGACACCTTAAAGATGAGTAGTTGGTATAAAGTGCCCCCAAATTTGAGAATGTAAGACCTTTTATACTGGTTGAGAAAGAAGATCAAATAGAATCATTCCTGACATTTGTGGTCAAAATACCTCCTGGCTATAAAGTGTGCAAATCAAGCTAGTTCTTGGGATAAGGAATGGTGGACAGAGTTTTGCCTGGAGTATCCATTGCCATAGAACAAGTTGTTTCATCCTTATAAACTTGATCCTTGAAAAAACATAAGTCTAAGAGATACGAGAACTGATATCATTCTCATAGCTGACAACTTCCAAAAACTGTATCACAACAGCAGATGTTGTATGCTCTAGGTTATCAATGCAAACCTGGATAATTTTCTCTGTTCTAGCTGTGGTCTCTGGAATATATGCTAATACTTGGATGATATGATCCCCAAAACTATATATGAGAGAGAAGACTACAAAACACCAGAATTTCAAGCACATATAATCATCTAGCATGTACTATATTAGTGTGTGAGGAAACAACCCACAGGCTATTGAATAAGCAGTTTTGTTTATAAGCAATTAAGGGTTATGAGGCATCAGCCAGTTTATAATCACCCAGTTCTGCACTTGCTCCAAACTAAAGAAGACACAAGAAGCCTATGCAGATGAGTTTGGCCAAGATAGCAACTGAAAGTTAAAGGAAATATAAAGACCATGCTCTTAATGTTAAATGTATCCTTCTATCCCAAAGGAGTACATTGCTGTTGAGCTAACATATTTCAAAGGCTGTAAGTAAAAGAAAATTTAAAAAATGTAAGAGCTTTTACTGAATTAGAATATAATTCAGTAAAATTACTAAGAGGAAATCGAGAAGGTATAGGATTATTCAGTGTGGAAGGAAATGATTTGAGATATTAAGGCTAATCAAAAGTTGATATTCTGGTTTCATGCATCAAATCTAGCTGATTTGCTAACTTTTCAGGAGAAAAATAATATTCCATTTGTAAAGAAAACTGTGAATATGCTAAATTGGTGAGGAGACTTCTCTAAGCAAGTATACATGAATCGCAGATTTAAGTAATAAGAAAGCCAAGCACACAAAGATCTGGCAAGAATAAATAAAGTAAATAAGACCCAGAAGGCAGAGCTTTTCATTGCTTAGAAACAGATGAAAATGCAGCCTTAGAAGATGAGCTTACCAGAGAGAAGGAGAGAGAGAGAGAGAGAGAGAGAGATATTTCCAGTAAATTTGATGTGGGAGCAAAGGCCTCATTCTGCAGTACTTTTTAGATCTTGATCTTTACTTTTAAATTAATTATAAAGGCAATAGGAAGCAATTACGTGACTTAGAAATGACTATTTTTATATATTAAAAGTAAATTGGACAATCGATTCAAGATGGCAGCAGCCTGCATGAACACATTTTGAATGTGGGGAAAACAGCTATAACACCACTGTTATAAGATGCTGAGCAATAATCTGAGTGGTGCAAACCCGCTGAGTTTCACCCAGCGACCCAGGGACCATTAAAAGTCCCTGGGCAAGACTCTCCTCTCCTTTCTTGGACACTCAGAAAAACAGACCAGCAGAAACCGGGGAAGCCGTTGAATCTGGGAATCATCAACAGGAGAATCATCACAGGGTAAGAGCCACTCAAATATTCAGCAAACAACTCCAAACCCCAGACAGGGCTACTCACCAGCCTTCTGGGCTCCCAGATTCCACACAGGCATTCTGACACCAAGCATAAGACTAGTGGAGCCCTGGGAACTTGATATATTCTCAGAGGAACCATTGTGGCCACAGGAAATAGCACGTTATGAGCTGCAGGTGGCAGCAGATCCATAGCACAGTGGCGTTTTGGCAAAAACAAGCATATTTGTGCTTCCCTAGAGGGGTGTTGGACATACAGGCCCCTCTGTTGGATTTGCACTCACTGGGAAGAATGCTTCAGCTGGACAGAGCAGTGGGATACACTTCCAGCAGCGGGTTACGCTGCAGCGCCACTGCAGTGGGACTTGGAAGATAGTGGCTCCAATTTCCAGTATCCAAGGACAGCCCCAGACATACATAGGGGCAGTGAAGTCAGAGCGGGCAGAAAGGCGGGCAGCCAGGTTGGAAGGCAGCTTGGATCTCCACAGGGTTCAAGCCCTGGGAAGGTTGTGGGGTTAATATCGGACTCCTTTACTAGTGCTGGCTCTTCTGGCAGGAAACCAGATCTTCAGCATATAGAGTTCCACCCCTGGAGCAGTGAGGTGTTGGCCTGGGTGCACTGCTGAGTGACTCAAAATAAAGGGCTTAGTGCTTAGGGCTGAGGCACAGAGGTGCCCTGGGAACCATCTAGACAGGTACAAGCCCACCTGGGCCAGCCCAGCAGGGACAACAAAGAACTTGGTACTGGAAATATAGTTGCTGAAGGATCGGAATCACCAAATATGAACACTGAACGCCTCCCACCAGCAAACTGTACTCCCTCCCTGTCCTTTCAGGACTCCAGCTGGTGGACTCAACCCCCAAACTTTGGACCTCCAGAGTCCACAGAATCTGTGCGTGGACACCCAGGAACATACCAGCAGAGCCGTTACATGCTGAATACCCAGACTGCAACAACAGAGAGCTCTGACACAGGAGCAGTGAAACAATCCCGGGCCATTCCTCATTGCCTGCAAGTGGGCTGTACCAGCTCATAGTGCTTCTGGCTATTAGATGCACATTGATCCTGAGAACCCCCTGAGAGTAGCTTGGGAGGACCACGAACATGTTCTGACAAGTAAGCTGCAGGGGAGCTACAGCCAAAGCAAACAGTCTGTGGCCTGTCAACATGCACCATCATCTATATGAAGACCCAGGTACCTACAGGGACACATCCCACCACAACCCCTCACCTGAGTCCCCAGTTGGGACAAAAGAAGAAGAGATGAGCTCTGGGAGACACACTGAGAAAAAAACGTCCACAGAAGGCCCCCTCCAGCCTATGGAAAGCTACAGATCACCATGCAATACGACTTCTACACCAAAGCACCCCCCTTGGCACCAAGCCCAGAAGGCACCAGGAACAAACAGCTAAGAAGAACCAAATGGCTAAAGGTCAGCGAAAGAACAGATCCAACAAAAGTCAGGGAAATATGACTCCAACAAAATACAGCTATGCTAGTACAGCAAGTTCTGACCACTCCAACACAGCTGAAACACATGAAAATGATGACAAATCTGTATTCTGGAAAGTGATAGATTCCTTTCAAGAAAATTTTAAATCTCTGAAGGAATTCAAAGATTCCACAATTTTACAAGTGAAAGCAACGAAGAATGCCATTAGAGATCTCCAAGCTAAAGTGCCTCAACTTGAACAGAAAAGAGATAAGGCAACAAACAAATTGGAGCAGAAAATGTATAAAATGAATAAAATGTTTCAAGCCTTGAAATTGGAAGTAGAAGCAATAAAGAAAACACAGACAGAGATATGAGTGGAAGTGGAGAATCAAGGGAAGTGAACAGGAACTACAGACATGAGATCAAAATTAGGATACAGAGATGGAAGACAGGATCTCAGGTGTGGAAGATTCGATGGAAGAAATCAGTACAACAACCAAAGAAAATGACAAATCTCTTATCTAAGCCGGGCGGTGGTGGCGCACACCTTTAATCCCAGCACTTGGGAGGCAGAGGCAGGCGGATCTTTGTGAGTTCGAGGCCAGCCTGGTCTACAAAGCGAGTCCAGGACAGCCAGAGATATTCAGAGAAACCCTGTCTCGAAAAACCAAAAAAAAAAAAAAAAAAAAAGAAAATGACAAATCTAAAAAAGTTCTCACCCATAACATCCAAGAAATCAAGGACTCAATGAAATGATGGAACCTAAGAATTATAGGCATAGACGAAAGAAAAGACTCCCAACTCCAAGGTCCAGAAAACATCTTCAACAAAATCATAAAAGAAAACTTCCCAAACCTAAAGAAAGAGTTGCCAATAAAATTAAAAGAGGCATACAGAACACTAAACAGATTAGATCAGAAAAGAAACTCCTCTTGCCTCATAATAATTGAAACTCCAAATGTACAGAGCAAAGAAAGAATATTAAAAGCTGTAAGAAAAAAAGGTCAAGTAACATATAATGGCAGACCCATCAGAATTACACCTGACTTCTCCTCAGAAACTTTAAAAGCCAGAAGGGCCTGGGCAGATGTCCTACAAGCACTGCAAGAACATAGGTGCCCAGCCAGACTACTATACCAGCAAAAGTCTCTATCAACATAGATGGAGAAAACAAGATATTCCATGACAAAATCAAATTCAAACAGCATCCACCCACAAATCCAGCCCACAGAAGATCCTAGAAGGAAAATTCCAACCCAGAGAAGATAACTACACCCAAGAAAACAGGAAACAACAAACTCCACAGCAGCTAAACCAAAAGAAAAACAGAACCTCCACCTACACCAACATAATAGGAAATAACAACCTTTGGTCATTAATATCCATCAACATGAATGAACTCAACTCCCCAATAAAAAGACACAGGCTTACAGATTGGATCCATAAACAAGACCCATCATTTTGCCGCATACAAGAAATGCATCTCACTAATAAAGATAGATGCTACCTCAGAGTAAAGGGCTGGGAAAAGGTTTTTCAAGCAAATGGACCCAGGAAACAAGCTGGAGTAGCATCTTAATATCAAACAAAATAGACTTCCAACTGAAGTTAATCAAAAAAGATAGAAAAGGACATTACATACTCGTTAAAGGAAATATTCATCAAGAGGACATCTCAATATTGATTATCTATGCCCCAAATACAAAGGCACCTACATTTGTAAAAGAAACTCTTCTAAAGCTTAAATTACACATCCATCCCTACATATTAGTAGTGTGAGACTTCAACACCCCACTCACAACAATGGACAGGTCATCAAAACAGAAACCAGAGAAATAATGAGTCTAGCAGAGGTCATGAAACAAACGGACCTAAAAGATATCAACAGAACGTTTCACCCAAACACAAAAGGATACACTTTCTTCTCAGCACTGCACGGAACCTTCTCCAAAATCGACCATTTAATCAAACACAAAGCAAGCCTCAACAGATACAAGAAAATTGAATAACCTCTTTTATCTTATCAGACCACAATGGATTAAAGCTGGACTTCAAGAACAACAGAAACAACAGAAAGCCTACACACACATGGAAATTGAAGAACTCTTTTCTGGATAACTACTGGGCCAGGGAAAAAATAAAGAAGGAAATTAAAGACTTCTTAAAATCCAACGAAAATGAAGGCACAACATACCCAAACCTATGGGACACAATGAAAGCTGTGTGATGAGGAATGTTCATAGCACTAAGCACCTTCAAAAAGAAAATTGTGACAGCTCATATTAGTGAATTAACAGCTGAACTTAATGAATTGGAAAAAAAAAAGAAGCAAACACTCCCAAGAGGATCAGAAGGTGGGAAATCATCTAAGTTAGGGGTAAAAATCAACAACTTAAAAACAAGAACGCTACAAAGAATCAATGACAGCAAGAGTTGGTTCTTTGAGAAAATCAACAAAATAGACAAACAGCCAAATTAACTAAAAGGCAGAGGGTAAAAAACCTAAATCAACAAAATCAGAAAGGAAAAGGGAGAAATAACATCAGATATTGAAGAAGTCCAGAGAATCTTTAGGTCCTACATTAAAAATCTATACTCCACGAAATTTGAAAACCTAAGTGAAATGGACAATTTTCTTGATAGATTCCACCTTCTGAAGCTAAATCAAGATCAGGTTAACAGATTAAACAGCCCTATAACCCCTAAGGAAATAGAAACAAGTCATTAAAAATCTCCCAACCCTAAAAAGCCCAGGGCCAGATGGTTTCAGCACAGAAATCTACCAGACTTTAAAAGAAGAGCTAATACCAATACTCTTCAAACTCTTCCACAAAATAGAATCAGAAAGAACACTGCTAAACTCATTCTATGAGGCCACAATCACCCTGATTCCTAAACCACACAAAGACCCAACAAAGAAAGAGAACTTCAGACCAATCTCCCTCATGAACATAAATGCAAAAATTCTTAATAAAATACTGGCAAACTGAATCCAAGAACACATCAAAAGTATCATACACCATGATCAAGTAGGCTTCATCCCAGGAATGTAGGGATGGTTCAACATATGAAAATCCATCAACATAATTCACCATATAAACAAGTTGAAAGAAAAAAACCACATGATCATCTTGGTAGATGCTGAAAAAAGCATGTGACAAAATCCAACACCCCTTCATGCTAAAAGTCCTGGAGAGAATGGACATGCAAGGACCGTACCTAGAAATAATAAAGGCGATATACAGCAAGCCAGTAGCCAACATCAAATTAAATGGAGAGAAACTTGAAGCATTTCCTCTAAAATCAGGGCCAAGACAAGGATGTCCACTTTTGCCATATCTCTTCAACATAGTACTTGAAATTCTTGCTAGAGCAATAAGACAGCTAAAGGAGATCAAGGAGATACAAATTGGAAACAAAGAAGTCAAATTATTCCTATTTGCAGACGATATGATAGTATACATAAGCAACCCCAAAAATTCCACCAGAGAACTCTTGCAGCTGATAAACACCTTCAGCAAGGTGGCTGGATACAAAATTAATTAAAAAAAATCAGAAGCCCTTGTTTATACAACAATAAATGGGCTAAGAAAGAAATTAGGGAAATGACACCCTTCACAATAGCCACAAACAATATGAAATACCTGGGGGTAACTCTAAGAAAGCAAGTGAAAGACCTTTAAGTCCTTGAAGAAAGAAATTGAAGAGGCCATCAGAAGATGGAAAAATCTCCCTTGCTCATGGATAGGTAGGATCAACATAATAGAAATGGCCATCCTGCTAAAAGCAATATACTGATTCAATACAATTCCTATCAAAATCCCATCACAATTCTTTATAGACCTGGAAAAAGTAATTCTCAGCTTCATATGGAATAACAAAAACCCAGAATATCTAAATCAATCCTGTACAATAAAAAAACATCTGGAGGTACACCATCCCAGATTTCAAGCTGTACTACAGAGGTGTAGTAATAAAAACAGCATGGTACTGGTATTGAAACAGACCAGTGGATCAATGGAATCGAATTGAAGACCCAGAAATGAACCCACACACCTATGGTCACTTAATTTTTGACAAAGAAGCCAAAATCGTACAATGTATAAAGGACAGCATCTTCAACACATGATGTTGGTCCAACTGGATGTCCACATGTAAAAGAATGAAATTAGACCCATACTTAGCACCTTGTACAAAACTTAAGTTAAAGTGGATCAAAGACCTTAACATAAGGCTGGACACACTAAATCTACTAAAGTGGGGAAGACCCTTGAACTCATTGGCACAGGTGACAACTTCCTGAACAGAATACCAACAGCTCATGATCTAAGACCAACAATCACTAAATGGGACCTCATGAAACTGAAAAGCTTCTGTAAGGCAAAAGAGACTGTCATTCGAACAAAATGGCAACCTACAGATTGAGAAAATATCTTCACCAACCCCACATCTGGCTAATATCCAAAATTTACAAAGAACTCAAGAAATTAAATGCCAAGAAACCAAATAATCCAATTAAAAATGGGGAACAGAGCTAAACAGAGAATTCACAAAGGAGGAGTCCCTAATGGCTGAGAGACACTTGAAGAAGTGGTCAGCATCCTTAATCATCAGAGAAATGCAACTCAAGACTACTCTGAGATTCCATCCCACACCTGTCAGAATGGCTAAGATCAAAAGCTCATATGACAGCACATGCTGGCAAGGCTGTGGAGAAAGGCGAACCCTCCTCCATTGCTGGTGGGAGTGAAGGCTTGTGCAACCACAATGGAGTTCAGTCTGGCAATATCTTAGAAAACTTGGAATACCTCTGCCTTAGGACCCAGCCATACTACTTCTGGGCATACATCCAAATGATTTCTCACCAAATCACAAGGATGTTTCCTCATCTATGTTCATAGCAGCCTTATTTGTAATAGCTATAAACTAGAAACAACCCAGATGTCCCTCAACCGAAGAATGGATTAAAAAACTGTGGTATACCTACACAATGGAATACTACTCAGGTATCAGAAACAACAAAATCATGCAATTTGTAGCCAAATGGATGGAACTAGAAAAGCTCATCCTGGGTGAGCTAACCCAGACCCAGAAGGATGCCCATGACATCTATTCACTTATAGTCGGATTTTAGCCATATAGTACAGGATAATTATACTACAACGAATTTATCAAGGGGAACATGAACATAGACTTTTTTTTTCCTGTCAGTGAGACACTTTGTCCTAGTGGTGCTGCCTTGTATGCCCCCAGTGTATGAGGAGGCTCTTGGCCCTCATGTGACTGATGTACTGGGGTGAGGGACTGTTATGTAGGGACACTCCACTCCAGAGGATTGGGATGGATGGGATAGGGGGTAGAAGGTGGGAGGGCTGGACTGGGAGGGGTGGAAAGAGGACACTATGATCAAGATGTAACCTGAAGCAATAAATAAATAAATAAATAAACAAATAAATAAATAAATAAAAGTAATTTGGATTTCTCTAGGACAATATATTTCTAATGAGTAAAGGTAGACATGGAAACACTTTTTAGAAGCAATGAACTATACAAGACCTAAAAGTTTTTCCCCAAATCTTTTCCCAACCTGTTGCCATCTGCAAACCCTCAGGTCTAGTTTCAAATATCCAGTCCAGAAATTCTCTTTGTTTGTAAACCATCTTAGCCTGGTAAATCAAATCTTTCCTTTCTCAAACTGAGCCCAATACCCCTCTATCTCGACACCCACAAGCCTAGTCCCAGATCTGTGACCCATTAGGTTAAGGGGTCAGCATTTCTGGAAAAGTTACCCTTTTCTCTCTGTACCCTTCTATTGACTCATCTGTATCTGTAGCCCCACAAGTCTAGTGTCAGATCAAGTATCCAAGAACTCTCTTATTTGTAATCCACCTTTGGAAGCTTCATCAGTATGTCTCCCATCAAACCCATTAGTAATACAGGAGTGGTGACTAGGGAGAACAACCTAGATTAACCCAAGGACACAGAATTAAAAAAAATACTGAATTATTATCAAAGAATCTGAGGAATTATGTAAAAAAACAACATGAATGAATATTTCATTGAACTTCATGAGGACAATATACATGTGACAGTGGTCCAACAAAACCCAGACATACACAATTGAATGAAAAGAGAAAAGAAATTTAGAATCTGGAAACTAATTTGATAGAGATAGAAATATTGTTGAGAATAGGACACAAGTAAAATGAAGATGGAATTGAAAATATTCAGATTAGAAAACTCAGGGGAAAGCCTTAAAACCAGAACAAATCAAGCAGAAGACAGAATGTCAGAATCTGAAGGGAAAGTAGAATCTCTAGATGAAATGATCAAAGAACGTGAGAAAAATTAAAAGCATAGGCCAGGAAAACCTAGGAAATATGGGATACCATCAAAAGACCAAGCATTCAAATAATATGCATAGAAGAGGGAGTGTAGGAGGAACAAGGCCTGCCATTGAGCAGGAACAAGGCCTACTGTTGAACAGCAAATGCATGGCTGGACTTCTATATGTAACTGACCTGAAATACCTGCCTGGGCATGCCTGAACATGCCTAGCCTGAGACCTGCCTGGACCTTCCTGGAGATTGATGACACCACACTGGGTAATGAGACACAAACCAATGAGGAAGAGCAGCAGCAACCTGCAGTTCAGGAGTTAATGAGACTCTGGGTGTAGGGTATAAAGGGAGCTCCATCGTTTTTAAAGAAACAGGTGTGGTTTTTGCCACTTTCCAGACCACTGGAATCTGGGTCATTGATTATGTGCCAGCTCATCCATGGCCCCAAGAATTCTGGACATGGGCCCTGGCAAGAGGGGAGAAAAATCCCAAGTTAATGACATTGATCAGATCTTTTTCTTAAAAAAAAAAAAAAAAACCAACCAAACAAAATAAAACCAAACCATTTATTTATTTCTTCAAGTTACATTTCAATCATAGCCCCCTCCCTCTACCCCTCCTGGTCCCACCCTCCTACTTTCTTCCCCCTTCTCCCTGTTATCTTCTTTTTATTTTATTTGAGGTGTATCTTTTTTCCTCTCAACATCTCCCCCTTTTAGTCCAATAAAAGGCTCTTTTTCTTATAACAGTAAATACAATTCAAAACAATAGGAATAATTAGGCAATAATTATGAAAATTGTAAGGTATAACATACATTCCCAATGTCTAGTCCATGTATATTTGGCAAATAATTATATTCTATTATGTATCTATCTCAATGAGCTTAAAGTTCCATACCTAACTCAGTTTCCATCCTAACTTGCATTATCCACTTAAAAAAAAAAAAAAAACTTAGACCCAGAACACCCTTTTAATTCCTAAACATTTGCTTATTCAAATATATGGAGATAGATGGTGGTCTTCAAAAACCCCAAGATATCTGTAGAATATGGCATTTAAAGATATTTTCTTAACTTAAGTTTTTTTTGATATTGAGACATATCAGCTCCTGACAGCACCCTCCCCATTCTACTCCAAGTAGATGATGAGCATCAAGAATCTTAATTTGGAGATAGCTGCATTTGTGCCAAGTTAGCCACTGGGGAAAAAAAAGCCCTTGCTTCACTGTAGACAGCAAAAAGGACAAAACTTGGAAGCAGGTAAGTAAGTCAACAACCTAGATCTGCCAAAACAGGGTAGGCAAGTTCTTCATCATTCCTGCTTTACAATTAATGTTTGTAAGAGATATTGAGCCAAGAGGCTGAAGACAGATGCTCCGATGTTATAGAGATGTTATAGAGAGAAACTGGGGACTTGTGGTAGGGTTAGTGAAGTTAGTAAAATTAATAGACAGTAAACTTAGCATCTAGTAGCATAGGAATTTTGGATTAGCAAAAGCTTGGTGTCCATTCATGTGAAAGATATGAGTGAAGCCAATTATGGGTGGATCATAGGCCCTTAAAAAGCATTGCTAAGAAGCCTTGAAAGCCACACAGATGATGTTGTTAGCTGTGAGAGCAATGAGAATCTTGGGAGATTCACCACCAACACTGATGCACTGTTGTAAGAGGAGTATGTCTTGGGAAACCTCTCGAAAAACCACTGCCAAAAATCACTCCAAGATCATCACAACATGCAACAATATTTAAGTTGGGGGTCTACGCAGCCTCCAGTACCTCCTCCTCGCTCCCCTGTCCTCATCCGTTGGAAATCCATGCTGGGGAAAAAGATAGCAAGGTACAGATGGCAGAGTTTGGACTGCTGCAATCCAACGCAAAAACCTGCCACAGACTTGCTAAGGCAGAGTCCTTTGGAATGTCTACCTTGGAGCTCCAGATCACTGGAATGGGGAGTCAGAGACTTGGGATAGAAATGGTGAGGGAAACTGCAGAAGCAATTCTTGCCTGATTGAAAAGACAACCCTATATCAGTGGTCAGAATAAGTTGACTTTGTAGATTGACCATGGCTTCATGGTAGAGGTAGATTGGCCTTGTGAATTGGCAATGCCCAACAGACTGAACTTGAAAGCTATAAACCAGCCATCCTGTATAGACCTACACCAAGAGTATTAATATCCTTTTAAGAAACTTAAAATAGTGTTAAGTGTTTTTTTTTTTAAATAGGTATTAGATTGTTTTAGGTATTAAGATATTCTTAGATAGAGTACAGAATTTAGAATTAAGGTTTAGGTTATAGAATTTCGGTAATTTATAGGTGATTGTTAAGTATTAATAAATATAAGTGTAATAAATAAAACTATTCTGTTGCAGGGACTATCCAGGCAGTCAGTTTTCTGTCATATTTTAGTTTTGGAAGCTGCTTGCTCTGAACTATCTGTTTATTCATATATTTATCCTTCTCAGGTCTCTAGAGTGGTTGAAGACTAGATAGTTATAGTCTCATAGACCAGATCTTTAACAAGATCTTAGATGTAAACTTCCTCATACTAAAGGATAACATACCCTTAAGAGATACAAGACATCTATAGGACCCCAACTAGAGAGGACCAGGAAAGAAAAAAATCTCTTGAACATCTCACAGATAAAACATTAACTATGCAGAACAAAGAAAAAATATTGAAAGCTGCAAGAGAAGAAAAACAGGTCACATACAAGATAAGTCCCATCAGAATAAACCTGATTTCCCAATGAAAACGGAAAATGAGAAGAACAAGAAATAATGCATTCAAACTAAAACACAACTGCTAACCTACACTACTGTACTCAGCAGATCTCCTGCCATAGTTGAAGGAGAGAGGCATTTTTTTTTCATGAAAAATAACAACAAAAATCTGAAACATAATATTAAAGGCAAAACTTTAAGCTGAAGAAGAGAATAAGGAAGTCAAGAGATTCTAGAAAGAAAACCAACAATACTATAATTTAATGAAAAACAAAGCATAATAAAGAACACAAACCAATTATAAACTATACACATATTTCAATAATACTTCTAAATATTAATTATTCCAATCAAAAGAGAAAGGCTGACTAATGGATAAAAAAATTAAAGATCCATCTATCTGTTTTATACATGAAACACATTTTATCTTAAAGATAAACATCACTTTAAAGTGAAAGGATAGATAAAAACAAATGAACAAAACAAACAAACACACAAAAATTGAATCAGGAAGGAAGCAGGTATTACCATCCTATTATCTGACAAAATAGACTTGAAGCTAAAGCTAACCAGCAGAGACAAAAGCACTTTATACTAATCAAAAGACCAATTAGTCAAGGAAATATGACAATAACCAACATATACACCAAACTCAGGTGTATCATATTACACACACACACACACACACACACACACACACACACACACACACAGACAAAGCATTTGGGGTTAATTAAAAATAGTTTGAAGAGAGACATTTATAGCCATAAGTGTCTACATTAAAAGACCAGAAAGAACACAAATAAATGACTTAATAATTCAACTTAAGAAACTGGAAAAACAAGAACAACCCAGTTGATGACAAGAAATAATAAAAATAAAAACAAATTAATGAAATAGAAACAAAGACACTACAGGGACTCTAAGAGCTTGTTCTTTGAGAAGATAAGCAAGTTTGACAGACCTTTGGCACGACTAACCAAAGAAAGAGGATCCAAATGAACATACATATAAATTATAACACACACACACACACACACACACACACACACACACACACACACACAATTTAGAACACTGAACTAGGATTTTTCCAACTGGCTCTAACCTGAGAGCCTCTTTCTTAGCTTCCATAGTACCAGAAAATATTTTGCAATCTACCAAGGAAGTGTACCAATTCATAGTGCTACTTATCTTTTCACCCATGTGCCACAACAATGACCAGCATGGTAAGATATCCATAAAATTGCAATACCGGAACTGACATGGTGTTCGTAACCAACAGCTGTCTAACTATACTCAATGACCACTCAACAGGAGGGAAATCATACTCTAGTACTAGAAACCTAGTCAGGACTAGTGAAGCCATGGATACCAGAATATAATTTACTACTACCACTTTTGTAGACCTATATTCAGTAGACCTTAACTTAAATCTTATTCTAATACATAAGTATAGCTATGATTGCTATACTTATAGTCATATACTTACAGCCAATGGAGAAGATCACAGAAAACCATAACTGGATACAATGCAGAGACCAGTTGATAATGGGAACCTAGCTCTTTTGGATATACGTGCAGCACATCTCCAGCATTTATTTCTCAGGGAACATTGTAACAAGGGTGGTGAAAAGATTGTAAAAGTTAGAATACCAAGAAGTCAACCATGAAATAATCCTTCATAGAAATGGAGGTATAAACTAGATCTGAACAATAACAATGTCAATAGATATGCTTGAGTGGAATAGAGACATTGTCAACTAGACCAAGAACTACAAGTGATGATGATTGTTGAGAGATGACGAATTGGCTTCTCTTAGAGATGAGACTCTTAATTGGTTGTGTAATACAAAGTGGTCAGATCTGAAACCATATATTAGAAACAGACTCAGCCATTCGTATTTACATATTTGTGCAAAGAAGAAGAGTTTATCAACTTGAGTTGGGGAAGTGGAGGAGTTTAACGGCGGGGGGACTCTTACGAAAGACTGGTGGGAGGAAAGAAAAAGGAGAAAATGATATAATTATGTTTTAAATAAAATGTATAAAAAAGAGTAAAAGAGCCATGGCAGTAACTTGTTTTTATCACTGGTAATGGAGATAGAGAAATATAGGTGAATTTGACATGTAATTAGTAGGTATTGTGGGTGTAATTGAGAATCTCCAGCAGACAAGAAAATCCAGAGTACAAGAGTCTTTGCTGCTAAGGCTGGTGACCTGAGTTTGATTGTTGGGACGCATTGATCAAAAGAGAACCACTTTCTGTAAGGTGTCCTCTAAACTCCATGACCATACCTTCTTGCTTCCTCCATGCCCCATGCTCAAAATAAGTACATTTAAAACTAATTTTTTCTTTTAAATATTCTATAATAGATGCTATTGCTACCCTGTTCTTACTTTCTCTGTTGGCTGATCTAGCCATTTCAGGTTCCCAAAGCTATGAATATAAATGATAATTTCTCATTAGAGCCATCTTCTTTAGAGAATTTACCAGTAGATTTATAGTTTAAAGTGCCCAAGAAGTATGTCCTTGAACTTTACACTCCTAGGAAAGAGAAGCCTGACGTGGAAACAAGCCAACATCTGTTGTCTTAGTTACAGTTTTACTGGTGTGAAGAGACACCATGACCAAGGCAACTCTTATAAAGGCAAACATTTAATTGGGGCTGGCTTACAGTTTCAGAGGATTAGTCCATTGTCATCATAGTAGGAAGCAAGGCAGCATGCAGGCAAACATCATGCTGGATGAGCCAAGAATTCTACATCTTGATCTGAAGGTAGCCAGGAGGAGACTGTCTCCTGCACACAACTAGGAGGGGACTCTATTTTACACTGGGCAGAGCCTGAATACAGATAACCTCAAAGCCGGCCTACACAGAGACACAATTCCTCCAACAAGACCACACCTCCTCCAATAAGGTCACACCTCCTTGAATAAGACCCGGTCTCCTAACAGTGCCACTCCCAAGTATTCAAACATGAATTTACAGGAGTCTGTCCTCAAGGTGGATATGTAACTTGCATTCCACAATTTCCAGTAACTGTGTTGAAAGTAGGCACACAGATCTTTTCCCAAGATTTTTCTTTTTCTGTTTTCTTTGTTCTGAGAAACCAAACATCCAAATGGTGATGATAATCAGGCAGGCTGGTAAGACTGAAAGGTGGAGCATTTGGGGTATCCCTAGCACAAGAATGCTACTAACAATCAGAGGAATAGATGGAATCTACAAGTAGATTTGTAACTGGATAAGAAAGATTAGTAGGAATCCTGAGATCTCTGATCTTTCAAGGTGTAAAGTAGCAATTGAGTGAAAATAGGTGGTGTAACTATTGAAAGAGCATGATACAAGAATTGATACATGATACAGATTGAAAACTATAGAAATCTCATCTTTATCTCATATTGGAAGTTATAATAGGATTCCACTAAATGTGGTTATATAGAGTATTATACCTGTCTCTATAATATATAACTTGGGGAGAGTAGAAGAAATGTGACTTTCTATTAAAGAGTCATTTGAAATTGGAGGTAAGGTTATTTCATGTTAACTGCACAATTAACTCATGTCATCAATGAAGCTTTTTTCATTTGAATTAGTCCCAAGCTTCTATAAAATGAGAATTTTCCTCATTTGGTGAAGTCTTTCAATTACTTTCTAGGTTGAATTAGTAATTCACTAAACTCTTATTTCCAGAGAAATGAGTTCAAGTAGAGGTCATCCATGAAAATGAGTTTAATGATCTCAAACTAGCTTAAATACTAGATGCTAGAAAGTTCTACCTATATTGGTTTATTTCTAAAGGGAAATGAAAGGTTTGGGTTTTACATATTTATTTAAGAATAAATTTCAGAAAATGACAGAACTTTCTTCTTCAAGCAACTTATAAGAGAATAAAATTCATGGAAGAACTGAGAATCCCAAGTAAAGAAGAAACAAGCCAAAAAATTAGTGACAAATACCATGATTCTCTAAATTTGGAGGATATCACAGGCAAGTCTATAAGGAAGCAGATCTTTATCAGGATAAAGTTTAAAACTCTCAATTATCATTTCACTACTCCTTCAGTTTTTGGGTTAGATGGCATTTTTATTTCAATTTAGTAATGGTGCAAATTATCAATTGAGCTAAGTACCTTGCTTGAAATGACAGGAAGAGTTTTTAGACTACTACACTATTTTAATTTTCTAATTTTAATGCCCACATCCCAAAGTCCACTACAATAGTGCACAAATCTCTTCTGTGTGGCAGGAAAAACTTCTAAAATAAAATAGTCACAAAGTTATTGTTTCAAGACATTCACTGATATTACCAAAAGTCTATTCCATTTATAAAACTATAGTAATCAGAAAATAAGAGTTGAAATTATTTTTAAGAGAGATGTTTCAATACCATAGGCAGTTTGACTCAATAAGCATTGGCCCACATGGTAGTTATTAAGGAGAAACACTACTGATTACGGTA
The DNA here is from genome assembly GCA_907164525.1 of Lophiomys imhausi. Taxonomy (NCBI): domain Eukaryota; kingdom Metazoa; phylum Chordata; class Mammalia; order Rodentia; family Muridae; genus Lophiomys; species Lophiomys imhausi. Next base: position 11,750,762 of record CAJQZJ010031933.1, read on the forward strand.
ACTATATATTGCTCAATATAGGAAGGAAAATTCTGTGATTGGAACTTGGGCCAGTTTTGGAGTCTTAATAATTGCCCTTTTATGATGAAAATATAAAGACCTTGGTGTATTTTAATAAAGACTGGGGTTGATATATCACTAAGATATTCATAACTTTGATTTTTCATAACATGAGCAAACTCTCAATGGTCGTAGCATTCTGAACATCTGTTAGGGTAGATGTTATTAGTGGGTTTCTAGAATTATCTAGCACAATTTTGCAGACTCACTAGTGACCTCCAGCAGCTTAAACTTTGGCATTAAGTCCCACACAAATGTATAATCTTTGTATTCTTAAAAATACATTGTCTTCTGCACATGTTATCTTCAGATGGAATTCCTGTCTCTCAGACAATATATTTTGCCTCTTGTTGGATACCTCTTGTGGCCAGAATTACATTAGTGGTTTCCTTAATTACCATTTGCATTATATAAAATGAAGTCACAAATAAATATAGAAAAGTTAAATGTTGGCATCTACCCACCAATATAATACAAACTATAGACTAGACCTAGCCAAAATATCCTATTATTTTAATACTTTATATTGAATTTTGGAATTGTAGCTAGTTATATTTTCATTATGAACATCTGTCTTTTTGCAAATTCCTTAGAAAAATAATTTTCTGAATTCATTTTTGAAGGCACAGAGAAGTGCCATTTCTACATTTTAGTGACAAAAACAAGTTCAGATGAATTCAAGAGGATTCTCTAAGGAGAAAGTACTGGGCTATATAATATGAGCTTATTTAAAAAGGGCTAAACAAAACAAAATGTATAAATCACTGTTGTTATAAAATGCATAATTATGTTCTCCATCTTGCATAAGATTAAGGAAATATTTGAGCTAGAAGTATTCTAGGAAGACTGGCCTTGCTTATAAGTAACACAGGGTAGGCAGAGCTGACCAGACTTGGAAATTGATGGGAATGAAATCAAAATTATGTTCATAGACTGGAACTTTTATATGCTTCTTGTTATCAAAGTTCTTCGTAGGAAAGGAGAACACCAAGTATCTGAGACCCCTATTCACTTGGAAGAAATGATGTAGCTCTGAAGCTCTGGTTCAGGTTAAGTTCACCAAGGAAGACAGATGACCACACACTAGAAAAAAAAAAAAAGCCAGGTTCCATATAAACATTTGTTTTTAAAAAAATCAATGCTAAGTCGGGTGTCACAGGCCCATATTTCAGGTCTGCCAATCCTGCAGGTCTGCCAGGCCTTCAGGCCTTCTGTCACAGGCCTCCAGCTGAGGTAGGCCTACAGGCATCTAGCTAAGGCAGGCCTACTGGCTTCCTGCTACAGGCTTCCAGCTAAGGCAGGCTTACAGGCCTATAGCTAAGGTAGGCCTATAGGCATTTGACCATAGGCCTCCCACCAAGCCCTGGCAGCTGCTCTGCCAGGCTGGTGCTGGCTGTTCTACTGACCTAATATAAAAGTTTATAGCTACTAAAAATATATTTGTTAACAAGGTTGCAGGTTCAGGTGGTGCCCAGCATGGGGCTTTGGCAGGACACCAGTGGCCCAAAGCCTATAGGTCTGCTCTAGCTATAAGCGTGTAGGCCTCCCTTAGCTGGAGGCCTGTGACAGGAGGCCTGCAAGCCTGGTGGGCCTGCAGCAGGACTGTCAAGCCTGACCCACTATAGCTAAAGGCCTGAAACCCATAGCAGCCTTTTTCCCAATAATTAAATACACCAAGACATTTTTAATGTTTAAATGCTTAGGCCTTAGCTGGGGAGATTCTCAACTGGAATATGACCACCTAATCCCAACCAGCCATGTGGCTTGCTGTACCTTCCAGAGCTCTCAGACACATCTGTCTGCTTCTGTGTCTCCTGATGGAAAGAGAACTTCCCTCTGTTAAAACCTAGCATTCCTCCCTTCATCCCCGGCAGTCCTGCCTTCCTATACTCTTTCTGCCCAGTTACCTGGCCATCAGTGACTTTTATTAACCATTCAGAGAATGCCTTAGAAAGTATGGTAACCAGATCTCTGAGCACTGAAATCAGTCTCTGAGAACAATGTATAAGACCTTCCTCCAACACCTAATTTAACAATTTACTTCAATGCCATGAGTTTAGGTCTGTAACTCCTCTCAGAGCTGCCACCTCATCACTTCTAGTGTCTCTGGATTTGGAGGGCTGGTATGGGACCAAGAAATTTTCAAGAGATATCCTTGTTCCTGTACACTTTCAGTAAGCTGCTAATCTTACTTTCAATTTTGTTATACAAATATCTAGTAGGACTTTTAAGTGTAGAATTAATGAATGTTTCACCATGAAACAAACTCTTCATAATTATATAAAATTTAAATACAGGTAGAGCAGAAAACATGTCAATATGATGAGTACTAGGGGATGTTCATTCACACAACATCTTAAAGTTCTTTATCCAAGTACTGTCTCATGATGTTTTGGAGGTTCTTTGAAAAATGTTCTCAGGTTCTACCTGAGAAACTAGTAAACACCACCACTTCTAGTAATATAATTCACATTTAGCTCATTCTATTCTCAAATTCCCATGTAATATTTTCTTTGAAGAAAAATGTTTCTATTATTATAAGAATTTGAAAAATATTGGTCTAGTGTAGGTTATCATACTTTTAGCAGGCATTAAAGCACTCTTAAGGACTTAAAATAGATTGAAAATCTGGCACAGCCATATCTACTAGAAATGGCGAAAATTACAAATCCAGAAAAAACTGCTTGACAGTTCCAGCAAAGCTGAGCTGAATGCTGTGACTGCTGTCATTCTGTCTCTCACTTTTTGGTTTTGATCTCTGTGTGTTACATTCTTGGAGACTTTGTGCATTATGATTTATTTTATGTCTTTTCCAGAGAAAATTAAGTCTGAGTCTTTTTAGAAAAGTGCTAAACTTGCTATCCCTTCTGCTTTTATGAAAATAACTTTATCGGCTCTATTTGGAAGTTTTACCCTAGTACCCTGGAGATCATGATAAACACAAACCTAGAAATTTCTAAATTAGGCCATGACTTCATGAATCTTCCTAAGGTATCCACCCCTAAGCAAACCCAAACAGTATAATTGGAATAAGAAAAACTTAGAGATAGTTGATAAACCCCAGCTGGCCTGGGGAATTGGTAACAGATTTAAGGCCGCTTTTTATAATATGTTTAGAGCTCTCCGAACATGTTAACTTAGACATAGTTGACAAACTCTGACTGGCCAGAAGAATTGGTAGCAGATTCAAGGCCTCTTTTTACAATATGCTTAGAGATCACTGAAAATGTAATCTAAAGATAGGAGGTCATACACGGTATACCCTGGAGGAATAGAACTAAGTAAATAAGATAGATCAACTAAAATAACCTTTCCTACTTAATAACATAGATAATGAAAGGATATAAATAAAAGGAGTTAAGTATTAGTATTTTTTATTTATAAAAAGACCTGTTCAGATATTTTCTATTTGTCTGGAGTTCTTTAAAACTGTAAATATTACCAACCTAAAAGCAGGCTGCCATATAATAGATATATTTACTTCTGTAGAGACATTCTTTAGATTCTTTGAATTGGTTTTATAGCTCTGATAATATTTCAGAAGCCGAATACTATTGAGGCTCCTTCCTTTGTGTCCATCTGCTATTCCTAGGCCCTCAGCATACAGTGTTCAAGCACTGTCAGAAGCTCTCTAAAAAAGGGGTTCAATAAACATGTAAGCTTCCTGAAAAGCTATCCAGTGTTTTGCAAGTCAACACTGAAGATGCACCCCAGAATTGCTTCTTGCTAACATGTCGCGTTGACCTCGACCAGCAAGAACGACGCAACTCGCAAAAGCTCTTCTCAAGCAGTTTATTCAGGTCCCTTGAAAACAGTCTTCCGAATGCTCGGGCAGACCCAACCCACAGGCTAAATACTATATGAACAGCCAATCAAGTAAAGCCATGTGGTGCTATCTTAGAGGCCCATGTATGCGGAAGCAAGCCAGATCAGCGGTCTTAGCCAAATATGGACTTGTTTACCACCGAGAGTGCTCACCATCAGGCTGAAGGCGGAAAACGGCACCATCTTTAGGGTGCGGCACATCGCAGCTCTCTACAGTTCCTCCTTTTTTGTTTTTTAAAAATGTTGGTAGAAGTCCCTGGAAAGGCTTTGTAATCCCCATATCTGGGGATATCACGGTGGGCCTGAGCCTGTAGGACGGTGGTGCTCAAACTCTTACCCGTCTCTGGGTCAGCCTCCCCACTCGGGGCTGCCCTGTCTTAGGTGGCCGAGACTTACCCGTCAGCTCCGTCATTGACTTGCCAGACCCTAATATCCATGGAACAAATACCTCAGTGGGCAGGGACTATGCTCAGTGAAGATTTAAGGCTTCATGGCAGCAAGCCATGTCTGAGGGGACTGGCCCTCCTCAATGGCGACAAGGGCCTGTATAATCATGGCTGCATTACGCTTCTGTGTGGCTCTCATCTTGTAGATGCACCATAGGCAAACCAGAGAGGCTAGTATCATCAGTATCGCCAAAGAGCCTACGCCCACCCACTCCTTAAGATGATCCATAGCCGTCTGTATCCAGGAAGTCAAACCAGTGGCCAGACTCAGATCCACCCGAGTGGAGTTGATGTGGACAGTTGTCGCTCTCAGCTCTCTCATCTTATTTTCAAATTCAGCCGACTAATCCTGTAAAAGGAACTCTGACAATTGCCTAGACAGATTAGCAGCCTTTGTTAAATTTTGATACCGCACTGAAGTAACACACAAACCCTGCATTTTCCACTCAAACCCCAACTGTGCTAGTTGCCAAAGAGAATCAATCTGTTCTTGTATTAAATCTATGCGTTGATTAACTATCATAAGGCCTCCTTTGAGATGAGAATTCATAGAGGTCTGAGTATCCAATGCCTGTGCTACATTGGCTGAGATGTTATTCAGGGCATTGGCAGTCTGTATAGAACTAGACAAGGCAATAGCTGAGGCTGTAGCCCCCACAGCAGCAATAGTGATGGCAGTAACAATATCTGCAGTGATGCCAAAATCTCTTTTAAGCCTGAATAGCATCATGGTATTAGGGGCCTCTACAGGAACTGGTACATATTGAGGCATTCTAGTCACCACAGCCACAGGAAAGGCTGTAGCATTCCAGCACAGGGCATAAAAGCATGTGTCTGGAGTGCATACTAACTTTTCTTCATCCAAAGATGCACTCCCATTACTTACAATCCACAGAAAAGGAGGCCAGAGACACACTGGCGAGGCTGAAAAGGTCTTGTTCCTGGATAAAAGAAATGTCACATTCCCCCAGCCACTGTCACCACTAGAGTCTCCGACCCCCCCCACAGAGTAGTTCCCCAAAGAAAAATTACCCTTTTGATAAGATCCTCCTCCAAGCATAATGACAGGTCCCAAGTCCACGCAACTTCCATTTACCCCACACAAAAGCCACAAATCAAAAGGATTAGTAACAGTCTGTTGCATACCCAATGCAGTCTGATCTCTATCCATAGTAGATAAATTGAGCAATCCTGAACAATTTTCATTTACTACATGACTAATTGAGGGACTAAAGGAAAAATATCTACCCTGAACCCAAACTGCTCTACGCTCCTGACATCCACTCCAGGGAAAAGGTACTTCCTCTCCTGTGGATCCTTTACAAAAAGGTGCCCAGCGTGGCTGTCTGGGGGGGTTCTGGTCAGAGACTCGTGTGGGCCACCATCCTTCAAGGCGAGAACCGTTAACTGAGATATTAAAACCACGTGCGCTGTTCCAAAGAGGAATCTTTGGTACAAAGTCCACCGACTGCCGAGACAATTTAACGCACTTTGTATCATCTGACCTATTGAAGCTCATTAAAAGGCACAGACTACCCTTCAAGGTGACATTTCTATTACCCTCTATAGGGCTTTTCTGATCATCAAAGGGAAGGTAGGGTAAGCCTAAGCTTCTATTACTGCTAAATAAGTGTGGAAACACAGTTGCATCATGTCTGACCGGCATCGGCTTTGGGAATATCGACAGGATCCGCCATCTCAGCTCGGTCATTCCTGACATACTCACTGCTACTATCACCAGGATCCCTAGGAAGGTCTTCATGATGAATCTTCCTCACAAGGCGTTCAGGCACCCACACTGGATCTTGTTGATCCTGAGGAAAAACACAAACAGATCCTCTCGCCCATGTTAGCACGGGGTCAGGCCCTCGCCAAGAGCCTGTCAAAATATCCTTCCACTTCACCATGCCTTTAGGTGGACCATGGGAATCCTGATGTCTGTCCGCTGCTGAGCGGCCTTGAGCATCCAAATTGAAAAAATTTAAAGTAAATAAGGCTAAAGACATTCTCTCCTTGGGGGTACGGCCTTGGCCTATTCCCCCTTTCTGTTTTTGCAAACATTCTTTCAAGGTGTGATGAGCATGCTCCACAATTCCTTGTCCTTGAGGATTATATGGTAATCCGTGATTAAGCTGTATCTCCATCTGGTTGCAGAAGGAGACAAAGGACTGAGCCGTATAGGCTGGTCCATTGTCCATTTTCAGCTTTTGTGGTTTTCCCCATGCAGCCCAGGCTTCTAAGCAATGCCCTATGACATTGCGAGCCTTTTCTCCACTCATAGGTGTAGCACGTATGATACCTAAGCAGGTATCCACAGATACATGAATATATTTTAAGGTTCCAAATTCTGAAATGTGGGTAACATCCATTTGCCAGATTTTGAGTGGCATCAACCCTCTAGGGTTCACTCTCACACTGGGAGGATGATGATGAATCACACACTGAGGACAGTCCAAAACCACTTGTCTAGCATCTGCTTTAGACAAATGGAATTTCTGCTGTAGAGTTCTTGCATTTACATGAAATAATTGGTGAAACTGTCTGGCTTGGTCCAGGAATGAGCTCCAAAAAATGCATTCCATCCTAGTCCATTGATCAACTTTATCATTACCCTCTCTTAATGGTCCAGGTAATCCTGTATGTGCTCTAATATGTTGAATATAAAAACACTTTTTTCTTTGCCAGATTAAAACTTGTAACTCTTGTAATAAGGCACATACAGTACTACTATTCTTAATAGGACCTGCTAATTCTAATACTTTCACTGCGTTGACCACATAGACTGAATCTGAGATCAAATTGAATGCAAATTGACATCTTTTAAACACCTCAATTACTATTTTCAACTCTACTATTTGGGGGGAGCCCGGTTGAAATTGGCATAGCACGGGCTCTTGTCTTTCTATCAAATAGGCTCCGCAGCCTGTCTTTGAGCCATCAGTAAACACATTTGGTGACCCTTAAAGTGGTACTGCTGAAGTAACCTTAGGGAATATCACTGGGTGCTCCTTAAAAAATGATAGCAATTGATGCTTAGGATAATGGTTATCAATCACTCCTTCAAAGCTACATTGCAATATTGCCCAATCATCTACAGTGCCACACAAAATCTTAATTTGATGACTAGAATAGGGCACTATTATACTGGTAGGAGCAACTCCAAAAGACTGTAAACATTGTTGGTTACCATTCAAGGCTAAAACAGCAACTGCAGTGGGATAATGTTCTATGGATTTTTTTGGAGAAATCTTCGAATAAGTCCATAATAATGGTCCGTCCTGCCATAACAATCCTGTAGGTTGACCATAGGTGGCAAATATGCACAATGCAATGGGCTGTCCTTCCTGCCATCTCTTTAGGAAGGCACTCTGCAACCTTTCTTCCACTTTACATAAAGCTTTTCTTGCTTCTTCTGTTAATTGCCTAGGAGAATTAAGTGCTGAATCACCTTTCAGAATATCATGTAGGGGTCTTATTTCATAATTTGGTAGCTTCAAATAGCCTCTTACCCAATTGATATCTCCTAACAACCTTTGAAAATCATTTAGAGTCTTTAAATTATCTTTTCTTATCTCAATCTTTTGAGGTATTATCTTTTCAGATCCAACCTTCGCTCCTAAATAATTAACCACATTTTCCTTTTGAACCTTATCAGGAGCTATAAACAACCTTTTATTTTTTAATAATTGAACTAATTCTTCATAGGCCTGATCTAACATTTGCTCACTCTTAGCTGCCAGTAAGATATAATCCATATAATGAGCATATCTCAAATCTGGAAAATTCTTTCTCAAGGGAGCAATGGCTTCTCCTACATACAGTTGGCACATAGTGGGGCTGTTTGCCATGCCCTGAGGTAATACTACCCATTCAAACTACTGATCAGGTTCTTCATGGTTACAGGATGGAACAGTAAATGCAAATCTCTCACTATCTTTGGCACCCAAAGGGATGGAGAAAAAAACAATCCCTTATATCTATAACTATTATGGGCCATGAGGCTGGCAAAGATGATAAAAACGGCAAGCCGCGTTGCACTGGGCCCATGATCTGCATTTGTTGATTTATGGCACGCAGGTCATGCAGCAATCTCCATTTTCCAGATTTCTTTTTAATGACAAAGATAGGTGTATTCCAGGGAGATACAGATGGCTTTATATGCTTTAAAGACATCTGTTCATCCACCAACTCTTTAGCTGCATTCAATTTTACAGAGGAAAGTTGCCACTGAGGAACCCATACTGGGTCCTCCGTCTTCCAAGTTATGGGAATGCCCTCCTCAGTGGCCCCTAGGAAAAACCCAGGCCCTGTCTCTTTTGTCTTTGCTGCACAGATATGGGACTCTTCCGCCCCTGCAAATATTTTCCTATTCCAAAGCCTGGAGCATATCCCATATCTTGCATCATACGTTGGGCTGAATCAGAATAGTCATTACTCAATTTAAATCCCATATCCTTTAAAAGGTCTCTTCCCCAAAGGGAGATAGGGAGCTCAAGTACATATGGCTGCATTTCTCCTGAGTGGCCTTCTTGGTCCTGCCACTTTAATAATCTTGCACTCATATCTGGAGTTTTAGCATAACCCAGGCCTTGAAGTGTTTGAGAAGAGGCTTGTACGGGCCAACCTGAAGGCCAGTCTTTCTTTGCTATGATACTCCTATCAGCCCCAGTATCCAAAAGGCCCAGGATCCTTTTACCATCAACTTTTAACTCTAAGACGGAGCATTGGTCCAAATCCAAGGAGAGAAAAGTCAGATCCGTGTCCGTGGACCCAAAACCATTTTTTCCTCTCTCTCGATCCCTTGCCGCATAGCGATCATGTAAGCTCGGCAAAATGACCAACTGAGCAATTCTATCTCCAGGAGAGATAGCTGTTTTACCACAGGGGGAGGCTACCATGATCTTAACCACTCCTGTATAATCTGGATATATAACCCCAGGATGGACAGTAAGTCCTCTCAAGGCTGATGATGACCTCCCTAACAGCAAACCAACTGTACCAGGTTCAAGGGGTCCTTTAAAATCTGTTTCAATTAACTGGACCCCCATTTGGGGAGTTAATACGAGTCTGGTGGTGGAGCAGAGGTCCAATCCTGCTGAGCCTGCAGTGGCTCTCCGCGGTCTCTCGGATGGCGGAGGGTTGGCCATCTCTCTTGATTCTGTTCTTTGTCCTGATTCTCTACTGCTCCATATATTTGTGGGCCGCTGTCCGTTTTTTGGACGAGCGCCACCATAACCTTGAGTCAAAGGCTGGCCATGGATGTCTGTCACTGAACGGCATTCATTAGCCCAATGGTTCCCTTTCTTACATTTTGGGAATAACCTTGGCTGCCTGGGGCGTTGTGTACTTTCTGTACTTTCTGTACTCCTTCCCTCGGGGCATTGTCTTTTAAAGTGTCCCATCTTGCTGCACTTAAAACAAGCTCTTGGACTTCCTCCACCTTTTCTGGTCAACTGTACTACTGCGGCAGCAAGACCAGAATTAGTTAACAGCCCTCCAAGTTCTCTACACACTTTCATCCAGGCTTCTAGCCCTTTGTTCTTGTAAGGGGTGATAGCGGCTCTACACTCTTTGGTACATTGCTCATAGACCAACTGTTTTATTAGTGGCATAGCAGCATCCGGATCACCAAAAATCTTCCCTGCTGCTTCCACCAATTGTGCCACAAAATCTGAAAAGGGCTCCATGGGGCCCTGTAGAATCTTAGTTAAGTTCCCACTCACCTCCCCTTTGTTAGGAAGGGATTTCCAAGCCTTGATAGCTGTCTGGTTTATTTGTTCATAAACCTGATTGGGATATCCTGTCTGCTGGTTGGCAAATCTCCCCTGCCCAAGCAGCATATCTCTTCCCCAGGCTGGATTTCCATTTCTCTGATTAATGGCTGCTTGCTCAGTGGCATACTCAATCAAGAAAGCTTTCCAGTCTAAGTATTGCCCTGGACTTAAGCAGGCACGGGCCAGGCCACTCCAATCACTCGGGGTCATACAATGTCTGCTTAATGCTTCTACTTGAGCCAATGTGAAAGAAGCGGTAATGCCATAGGTATGAACCGACTCTGCAAGGGATTTAATTACTTTAAAATCAAGCGGTTCCTCATACCTGTTCCCTTGTGGGTCTTGGTATACCGGATAGGCAAACTGTAATTCTGTTCTTACTTGTGTCCCCACCCCTGGGCAGAAAGATCTCCCTACTTTCAGGGACTGAACAGGCTGATCTATCTGAATGGCTTCTGGGTATGGAGGGGGAGTTGAAGGCGCCGCGGCAACGGCTTCACTTACACCGACTGCCGCCAACGTGTCTTTCTCTTTTACCCTTTTCTTTTCCCTTTTTCTAATAGCAGTCCTCTCCAACTGTTCTATTAGAGCGTGTAGCTCCCCTTCAGAATCCGTGCCCTCTGAGTCCTCAAAATCTCTAAAATCTCTAAGATCGGGATAGAGAGGGACCTTCTTTTTGCTTCCCTTTTCACTGTCTGCCTGCTCAGATCTTTCGCCTTTTTTGCTTCCCTTTTCACTGTCTGCCTGCTCAGATCTTTCCCCTTGTAGCAGTTCCAAGGCTGATTCTCCCTCCTTGATTGCTTTACAGCATCTCTGATCTTCTAGACAACTCCTCACCATCTTCCAAACCGGTCTTACTCCATGCTTCAGAGTACCTTGCTCCCAAGCAAAATCCAAGTCCCTGCCTAATTTGTCCCAGAAGGATACCGTAAGATTCCCGGGCACTGCAAACCACGGAGCCACGGAGTCGCATTCATTCAAAAATCTCTCTAGGGTTGACTTCCTAAGTTTCAAATTCCTAGCTAAAAGTAGCTCCTGAAGAGCCATAAAAATTGGATGTGACTGAGACGATCCCATGATTAAAAATTTACTTTCGGTTCGCAGTTTCCCGTGAAACTTTACCTTTAATTCGCAATTTCCGCAAAACTTTACCTTTAGTTCGCAATTTCCACGAAACTTTATTGTCCCAATTTATCCCAGGAACTTACCAGTGCACTGCCCCTGACTGCAGGAGTTCTGAGTCTTTTCTGGTTCCCCGTACGGGCCACCACTTGTCGCGTCGACCTTGACCAGCAAGAACGACGCAACTCGCAAAAGCTCTTCTCAAGCAGTTTATTCAGGTCCCTTGAAAACAGTCTTCCGAATGCTCGGGCAGACCTAACCCACAGGCTAAATACTATATGAACAGCCAATCAAGTAAAGCCACGTGGTGCTATCTTAGAGGCCCATGTATGCGGAAGCAAGCCAGATCAGCAGTCTTAGCCAAATATGGACTTGTTTACCACAGAGAGCGCTCACCATCGGGCTGGTGGAAGGCGGAAACCAGCCCCATCTTTAGGGCGTGGCACGTCACAGCTCTCTACACTAACACCCCTCTTTTCCTTTTATCTGTTATTACTGACATGGAGTGAAGATTCCCTCATTCCTAAGTGCACTCTCCTTGTTTGGCCAGACTTCACACAGAGTCCTATGAAGGTGATTTTATTATTTCTGATATTGGCTTTATAAACTGCCTGATTCAGTTCAAACAATTTTAGAAGCTAAAGAAGTTAGGTATTTAATAGAAAAACATATAGCTGTAGTTAGTTAATACTCTTGCCAAATATTGTGTATCTCATTAGGAGACAGACCTGAGACAGATTTATGACCTCAGATAAGCTTTCACTCTAGAGGTGATAAGATTGACTTCAGATGCAAACCATAAATCCAATTAAGGGTTTTAAATTTCCCATGAACTTAGGATATAATGATGCTACAAAGAAATGTCTAAATTTAGTACAAATCTTGATGACAAAATACACAAACTGTTTTGTAATTCCTTATACCTTGTCAGATTTGACATAATATACTGTCATCTTAAACTTAACTTGTATATAGAAAAGCAATATTTATTAGAGTACTAAAATGTGTGATTGTTAAGTTCCCTCCTATTGCAATGGTTTTATTTGTCCTTGTGATAAATGCCTTTTAACTTTGAGGTACTTCTTTCTTTGATGTAGAGAGCCCTCACTCAGAGTATAAAAAGAATATTCACCACAATAAACTTATCATTTAATCCTAGCTTTGTCCATTTCTTCCCTCTTGTGTGAGTGTGTGTGTGAGAGTCCCTCCTTCTTCATCTTATTTTCATATAACTCATGGATAAGGTAAAAATTTCGGAGCTTCATCATCAACTTCTGAGATAAATTGGTCAAATGTACTTTAGTCTGCTGAGTACTCAGTGGTTGGCCTGCAAGTTAGTAGGCCTAGCATTTGCATTAATTTACAAAACAAAGGGCTGTTTTTCACCACCTCCTTGGCTTGCAGCTCCAACCAAAGGAAAAAAGTTGGTCATTTTAACTCTGGTAGTCAGCAGCAAAAGGCTTGCTCTGAGCTACAGAAGAGAAAAGGCATAGGCCTCTCTCTCTCTCTCTCTCTCTCTCTCTCTCTCTCTCTCTCTTTCTTACTCCTATAGCTAGCTACCTTTAACAATTACCTGCAAGGGTTCTCAGCCCTTGCAGTCCAGCCATCAGCCCTGTCAGTCCTTACAGTCAGAGCTACCAGCCCCCCATCCCTCCCAGCAGGACAGACCTCAAAGATTGCTAGTGCTGCATCCTGTCCTATGACCCTGTGCTATGTGCCAAGGCTAGTCCTTGATAATAATAAAAATAAAATCTGTTCTAGTTGTACTTCCTAATTGTAATTGAACTTATAACCGTGAACAAGTAATGAAATACCACACACATGTCCAGAGACAAAAATGATATTATCTGTACTTCTTGGATAATCACTGGGCTCTTTGTTCTGTGAAACCTGTATAATTAAAGAAGCAACCTGATTGCTAGTCAGTCAGAGCTGCAAGATGCCCCTGGCTACTGCGCCTGACTCAATCCTCCCACCTATGCCTCCCAAGTGCCAGGACTATAGGGTCATAGGGGACAGCCCCAGCAGTTGGCCAGGTCCCCTGTTGGTAGATAAGGAGTTGGCTAGGGAGGATTGAGAGTTATAGGGCAGCACTGGATTCCATGGCCATGAGTCTAGACCTAAGATGTCATTAAATAGTGATAAATTGTGTATGTGTGTGCATATTCAGTTATTTATTGATGTTATAATTACCCATAAGGAAAAATGCTCAGAATATGATAATCCATTTATGTTTGAATTATGCCAGTGCTAAAAATTAACATATCATGAGGAAATGCTAATAATAAATTAATACTGTTTAATAGTGTAATTCATAAGATATGAATAACCTCATTTCATCAACACAAATAATACATGAGCAGGAAATTTGTCAAAAAATTTTGACACCGTAATATAATGACATTTCTCTCTTCCCTTTTCTCCCTCCAAAAGCTCACATATATCCTACTTGCACTCTTTCATAATCATGGCCTCATTTACAATGACTGCTATTACATGAAAATATGTGTATACATATATATATTAAAACATAATATCATTTGTGTGTATGTTTTCAAGACTGACCATTGATATTGGATATCCAATTGATATGCTCTTTCCCTAGAGAAGATTACTTCTCCTGGTCACATCATTCCTTAATTTTCTAAAGGTTTTTTTTTTGTTTTGTTTTGGTGCGTGTGTAGGATTGAGGACTCATGAGTATGCCCTATTTACTTTGGCATGTCTATTGTTGTCATCCTTGTTCAGAGTGTGTTTGTGCAGTCATGCTGGTGAGACTGTATAGATACAGCTTCTGACCTCACTGGGAGACACAATATCACAACAAACATTCTAACTATTACAATCTTATGGCTATTACAATCTTTTTGCTGGCTTTTCCAAAATGTTCCTGAGCCTTAGTTCCTGGAATGTATCCATTGGAACTGGGCTCCACAAGTCTGCATTTTGACTGGTTGTAGTTTTTCTCTAGTAGTGTCTCCCATTGGAAAGAGAAGTTTCCTTGATGAGAGGTGAAGGTTAACTTATCTGTGGGTATAAGGACAAATGTTTAGATTGCTGTTAGGGATTATGGTGGCTCAGTATAGTAGTGGAGTTGTAGGTTCCCCTTCAGTATCCATGGCTTCACTAGCACTGAGTAATTTCTAGTACTATTCCTAGGTTTCCAGAACCAGGCATAGTTTCCTTCTCTTGTTGAGTGGGTCTTAAGTCCAAATAGAGCTGTTAGTTACTGCCAAGGTATACTTACTTCTACAGTACCCTTAGGGTTATTGAACCACATTGATTGTTGATGTGATTCATAGGCATCAATAGTTAGGTAGGATTATTGGTTGCCTCCCATGAAAGCTTCCATGGTTTCTTTTTGTACTATCAAAGCTAGTCCTCAGGGAGAAGGAATCCAGGACATTTCTTTCTCAGAGGTCTCTGGGCCCTTTTCTGAAGTACATGGCATCTTTAGAGATAGGGATTTTCCTTCCACATCTGCAGGGAAATCAAGGGTAATAGCAATAGGCTATATGTTTTGGGACTCTCTTGGACATCCTTGACCAATAACTCAAAAGAGGGTTTCTCCTATCTGGCATTGGTTTTTGTGTTAAGCGGTCTTTGGGTTTTTGAGGGGGCATTGTCATCCCAGATGAGAAAAGTTTATTAAAACTAGTATATATATATATATATATATATATATATATATAGTTTTACTTGTATTAGAGAGGTTTTTTTTAGTTAAATAATTAAGTGTTGCATTACTTATGATGTTTTTAGATATTTTGATTGCTATTTTACCTTCTATCTTTATTTACCTTCCTCTCCCTTTTGTAAAGAACATCCTTTACTCCATTCTCCTATCCAATATCTGGTACCTGCTGCTACATGTTACCCTCCTCTCCACTTTTCCCCCTCCTTGTACCTAAAAAGATATTTCTCCCTTTTCATTTCCATGATTAGATCATGTGTGTCCTGATATTTCCCTCTCTATTGCTTCTTAAAACCCCTTTCCTGGTAATGGTCCCAGTTTACTTTCATTATTTCTGCAGTTACTACAGGCTTATACTCAAATCTGAAGATTTGGATCTAGGAGCCTCTGGTGTAACTGAACTTTTTAATTATTATTTAACATGTATTTATTACTATATTCACTTATAATAAACACCAACAATTTCTTAACTATTAATCCTATAAATTCCTACAACCCGTTTAACCTATCCACTAAACCTATTGATAATTATTTTTCTAACCTTTTAGAATGATACAGTCTCTGGGGCAGGTCCTCAATTGTCAGGAACACAGTCTTTGTTGTAGATTCTTTAACGTACTTAGCAGTCCTTTTTCTGGATCTCTCAGATGCAGGTTCATCAGGGTAAGTTGGTTATTGCAGTCTCACCTTAAATAAGGCTTGATGCTTTCTTCTCTCTGGGAGATCCCAGCCCCTTCACATCAGCAACTCTGCTGCTCTACCTCAGAGTCCTTAAAGCCAGGCATGGTTTCCTTAGGCCACTGTTCAGACAGATCAAACCCCTCTAGGCAAAAGCTGAGCCACAGGGTTTAGTCCTTGGCCTTTTGGTGTCTTGCTCAGGCTTTCTTTGCTCACCAGCTTCTTTCTGCTTCAGGGAGATCTGGCCATCAAATGATGGCCAGCACTTTTTTTCAGCAGGACTCTCGGAGCTCTCTAGCATCAGGGGCCTCTTCTCCTTTTGGGCTCCATGCACTGTCCTTAAATAGGAGGAACTCTTTCAGCTTAGTTTGGGCTCAGCCCACTTAGCAGCTGAAAAACGATGTCAGGCCAGATACTTTGTTTCTTTAAGTCCATTAAGTCTTTCCTGTTTTTCTGACAACCTTGTTTTTCAGTCCATTGAGTATTTCCTGTTTTTCCTGACTTCAACCTTGTTTTTCAGTCTATTAAGTCTCCTGTTTGTTTTCTGTTTTTAGTCCACATGTTGATAATGATCTGCATGACCTGAATTAAGAGACAGTATCAGAAACCCCTATATATTTTCTAAATCTAATTTAATTTATCTAACTCCCTACACTCTGGTGAGAGAGAACATGCAGCCTTTCATAGTATGGGCTAACTCACTTGAAGTAATATTTTCCAGTTCCAACCATTTACCTTCAAAGTTCAAATGTTAATTTTTCATAGCTGAATAATATTCTGTAGTATGTACATACCACATTTCATTATCCATTTCCTGTTTTGGATATTTAGGTGTTTTTTAATTTCTTAGGTATTGTGAGTAGAGCAGCAATGAACATGCCTGAGCAAATATCTGTGTAGTAGAATGTGGAGTTCTTTGGTCATAGACCAGGAAATGTGGTATTGGTGGATCAAATGGTAAATTTATCTACATTGATTTCCATGGTGACTGTACCACCTCGCAATTCCATCAACAGTGAATGAGGGTTTCCTTTTCCTTGCATAACCTCCAGCACTTTGGTCCATTTTCATGTCAGTCTTTGCAACTGATGAAATCTCAAAGTTGTTTTGATATCCATTTTCTCTAATTGCTAGGGAGACTGAACAGTTTTTGAGATGTTTCTTAGATCTTTTTTCCCTTCTTTTGAGAACTCTCTATTCAGGTTCTGGGACCATTTTTCAAATGGGTTATTTGTTCTTTGTTTGTTGTTGTTGTTCTTCTTCTTCTTGTATTCTAGATTTTAATTCTCTGTCCAATGTATAGCTGGCAAAGATTCTTTCCCATTCTGTGGGCTTCCTCTTCTTAAGGTTGATTATTTCTTTAGCTGTGCAGATGCTTTTCAGTTTCATGAAGTTGTACCTGGCAATTGTTTGTTATCATTCTTGAGCAAATGGATTCCTAATCAGAAAGTCTTCCCTATACTTATTTCATGTAGGGTACTGGTTATTTTTCTTCTAGAAGTTTCAGTCCATCAGGTTTCAAATTTAGGTCTTTGATACACTTCGAATTAATTGTTGTGTAAGGTGGTAGACATGATTCTACTTTCATTCTTCTTCAGGTGGACATCCAGTGTTCCCAGAACCATTTGCTAAAGATGCTTTCTATTCTTAAGCTTAATTTCATTTGCTTGGCTAAATCTAGGAATTTATCTATTTTTATTAACATATCCAGCTGAATGGAGTACAGAATTTTATTTTATTTATTTTTTAATGTTTATTTATTACTTCAAGTTACATCTCCATCACAGTGCATTCTTTCCATCCCTCCCGGTCTCCATTCCACCTTTTCTCTCCCTCTCCCACCTATCCTACTCCTCCAGAGTGGAATGTACCTATATAACAGCCTCCACCAGTTCAGCAGTCAGATGAGGGCTAAGAGCTTCCTCTTTCCCTGGGAACCTACATGGCTGTACCATTCGGGTAAAGTATCCCACTAACAGGTAACAAAGTCTGTGTCCCTGTTCCTTTTGGTATGTTGGTTGTAGGATAGTTATTCTGTACTATATGGCTAAAATCCAGTTATAAGTGAATACATGCCATGTGCGTCTTTCTGGGTTTCGGTTAGCTCACTCAGGATGAGCTCTTCAAGTTCCATTCATTTGGCTGCAAATTGCATGTTTTCCTTATTTCTGATAGCTTAGTGTAAATGTACCACAGTTTTTTAATGCATTCGTCAGTTGAGGGACATCTGGTTTTCCAGTTTCTAGCTTTTACAAATAAGGCTGCTATGAACATGGTGGATGAGGTGATGTCCTTGTGGTTTGGTGAGGGATTATTTGGATGTATACCCAGAAAGGGTATGGCTGGATCTTGAGGTAGAGATATTCCAAGTTTTCTAAGATATCACCAGACTGATTTCCATAGTGGTTGTACTAATTTGCACTCCCTTCAGCAATGAAGGAGTGTTCCCCTTCTCCACAACCTTGGCATGTGCTGTCATTTGAGTTTTTGATCTTAGCCATTCTGACAGGTGTCTTGAGTAGCATTTCTCTGATGTTTAAGGATGTTGAATATTGTAGAGAGCTGCGATGTGCCGCGCCCTAAAGATGGCGCCGGTTTCCGCCTTCCACCAGCCCGATGGTGAGTGCTCTCAGTGGTAAACAAGTCCATATTTGGCTAAGACCGCTGATCTGGCTTGCTTCCGCATACGTGGGCCTCTAAGATAGCACCACGTGGCTTTACTTGATTGGCTGTTCATTTAGTATTTAGCCTGTGGGTTGGGTCTGCCTGGGCATTCGGAAGACTGTTTTCAAGGGACCTGAATAAACTGCTGGAGAAGAGCTTTTGTGAGTTGCGTCATCCTTGCTGGTCGAGGGGGACGCGACAAGTGGTGGCCCATACGGGGACCCAAAAAAGACTCAGAACTCCTGCAGTCAGGGGCAGCGCGCTGGTAAGTTCCTGGGATAAATTAGGACAATAAAGTTTCACGGAGATAGCGAACACAAGGTAAAGTTTCGCGGAGATAGCGAACATACGGTAAAGATTCGCGGATAATAGCGAACATATGGTAAAGATTCGCGGAGATAGTGAACATACGGTAAAGTTTTGCAGAAGTTGCGAACAAAAGGTAAAGTTTCGTGGGGAAGCTGCGAACCGAAAGTAAATTTTTAAACATGGGATTGTCTGAGTCACATCCAATTTTTCTGGCTCTTCAGGAGCTACTTTTAGCTAGGAATTTGAAAATTAAGAAATCTACCCTAGAGAAATTTTTGAATGAATGCGATTCCGTGGCTCCGTGGTTTGCGGTGTCTGGGAATCTTACGGTATCCTGCTGGGACAAATTAGGCAGGGACTTGGATTTTGCCTGGGAGCAAAGTACATTGCAGGGAGGAGCACGGCCTATTTGGAGACTTGTTCGGAGTTGTTTAGGAGATCAGAGATATTGCAAGGCAGTGGAAAAAGGACAAAAGGCATTAGTGCAGTTAAAAGAGGAGTGCTTGGTCAAATCTGGGAAAGATACTTTGGAAGAGGATAGCTCAGAGTCTAAAGAGGAACGAACTTAAAATGTTAACAAAGAAAATGGAGAAGTCATCTTTGAGAAAGAGTTCTGACTGCACCCGGATAGAGTCCTCAGGTCCGGGGCCGCCTGTGTTGGCGCCGCCTTCATATAATGAGACTTCCCCTCTGAGTGATCCTAGTGGGCAGTCATTCTGTCCAAATGTCTGGAGGGAAGTGAGACATGAGCTGTACTACCCTGTCTTTCAGGATGGAGGGGGAAATCGTTATCATGAACCTCTCGATTTTAAGGTAATTAAAGCACTCGCTGAGTCTGTCCGCACTTATGAGATTAATGCTGCTTTCACTGTAGCTCAGGTGGAAGCTCTTAGTCATTATTACATGACTCCTAGTGACTGGATGAGCTTGGCACGTGCCTGCCTGTCCTCTGGACAGTATTTAGATTGGAAGGCTTTCTTGATTGAGTTTGCTAATGAACAAGCTGCTGCTAATCGTGCAGCAGGAAACCCAGCCTGGGATGTGGACATGCTTCTTGGGCAAGGTCGATATGCTCAACAACAAACTGGGTATCCGGCTCAGGTGTTTGAGCAAATCAATTTAATCGCAACCAGAGCTTGGAAATCATTGCCTAACAAAGGGGAAGTGAATGACAATCTAACCAAGGTTATTCAGGATCCCCTGGAGCCTTTCTCAGACTTCGTGGCTATAATGGTTGAAGCAGCTGGAAGGGTATTTGGAGACCCTGATTTGGCAATGCCCTTAATTAAACAACTTGTGTATGAGCAATGTACAAAGGAATGTAAAGCAGCTATCACCCCTTATAAGAACAAGGGGTTGGAAGCCTGGATGCCTCAGTGCAGACTGCCGCTACCTTGAATAATTTGTCAGCCAATGTAGCCACGGCCTTGGATGTATTGTGGCAGGTGGCCCAGATTGGCTGTGAGTGGAAAATGACTGGTTTGTGTGTGACCTCTGTGCCATATCAAAATTATACTGTAGCTGCAAATTTGTCTAAGCAACTCTCTCAGTATCTTACAGGAAATTGGTCTGGCGAGTTTGATAAGTTGATGCAGAATCTGAGAACTGCCATCGTGCATGTGAATTCCACCCAGGTTGATGTCTCTGTTGCTGAAGGACTGTCAACATGGATCCTCCGAGCCATGAATCATCTGAAGGAATGGGCGGGAATGGGTGCCCTAGGAGGCATGTTCTTCCTAGTCAGTTTCATTGCCCTATGGTGTATCTGTAAGATGAGGATTTCACAGAGGAAAAGTAATGCCATGCTGGTGCAAGCCTTTGCTGCCTTGGAGGCTAGACAGCCACGCTGGGCACCTTTTTGTAGAGGATCCACAGGAGAGGAAGGACCTTTTCCCTGGACTGGATGTCAGGAGCGCAGAGCAGTTTGGGTTCAACAAGATTAGTTTTCCTTTAGCCCCATGATTAGTAATATAATGAATAAGTCTTGTACAGGAATGTTTGATATATCTACTAGGGATCCTCAGCAGACTGCCACCAATCCTTTTGATTTGTGGCTTTTGTATGGAGTAAATAGAAGTTGCATGGACTTGGGACCTATACTTATGCTTGGGGGAGGAATTTATCAAAGAGGTAATTTTTCCCTAGGGTCCGCTACCAAATTGGATTTTTCTAGCAGTAGTGGCTCTGGTACTTGGAAATCTTCGTTTCATTCTTACTGCAACAAGAACTTTTCAGCCTTGCCAGTATGTCTCTGGCCTCCTTTTCTGTGGATTGTAAGTAATGGGAGTGCATCCTTAGGTGAAGAAAAGTTAATATGCACTCCGGGCACATGTTTTTATGCCCTATGCTGAAATGCCACAGCCTTTCCTGTGGCTGTGGTGACTAGAATGCCTCAATATGTACCAGTTCCTGTAGAGGCTCCTAATACCATGATGCTATTCAGGTTTAAAAGAGATTTTGGCATCACTGCAGCTATTGTTACTGCCATCACTATTGCTGCTGTGGGAGCTACTGCCTCAGCTATTGCCTTGTCTAGTTCTATACAGACTGCCAATGCCCTGAATAATATCTCAGCCACTGTGGCACAGGCATTGGATACCCAGACCTCTATGAATTCTCATCTCAAAGGAGGCCTTATGATAGTTAATCAACGCATAGATTTAATACAAGAACAGATTGATTCTTTTTGGCAATTAGCACAATTGGGGTGTGAGTGGAAAATGCAAGGTTTGTGTGTTACTTCCGTGCAGTTTCAAAATTTTACAAAAGCTGCTAATTTGTCTAGACAATTGTCAAAGTTCCTCTTATAGGATTGGTCGGCTGAATTTGAAAATTTGATGAGAGAGCTGAGAGCGACAATCGTCCACATCAATTCCACTCGGGTGGATCTGAGCCTGGCTACTGGCTTGACTTCCTGGATACAGACGGCTATGGATCATCTTAAGGAGTGGGCGGGCGTAGGCTCTTTGGCGATACTGATGATACTAGCCTCTCTGGTTTGCCTATTGTGCATCTACAAAATGAGAGCCACACAAAAGCGTAAGCCTTAAATCTTCACTGAGCATAGTCCCTGCCCACTGAGGTATTCGTTCCACGGATATTAGGGTCTGGCAAGTCAGTGACGGAGTTGACGGGTAAGTCTCGGCCACCTAAGACAGGGCAGTCCCGAGAGGGGAGGCTGACCCAGAGACGGGTAAGAGTTTGAGCACCGCCCTCCTACAGGCTCAGGCCCACCGTGAGATCCCCAGATAGGGGGATTACGAAGCCTTTCCAGGGACTTCTACCAACTTTAGAAAAAATAAAAAAGGGGGAACTGTAGAGAGCTGCGATGTGCCGCGCCCTAAAGATGGCGCCGGTTTCCGCCTTCCACCAGCCCGACGGTGAGCGCTCTCAGTGGTAAACAAGTCCATATTTGGCTAAGACCGCTGATCTGGCTTGCTTCCGCATACGTGGGCCTCTAAGATAGCACCACGTGGCTTTACTTGATTGGCTGTTCATTTAGTATTTAGCCTGTGGGTTGGGTCTGCCCGGGCATTCGGAAGACTGTTTTCAAGGGACCTGAATAAACTGCTGGAGAAGAGCTTTTGTGAGTTGCGTCATCCTTGCTGGTCGAGGGGGACGCGACAGAATATTTCTTCAAGTGTCTCTCAACCATTAGGGATTCCTCCTTTGTTAATTCTCAGTTTAGCTCTATTTCATTTTTTGATTGGATTATTTGGTTTCTTGGTATTTAATTTCTTGAGTTCTTTATAAATTTTGGATATTAGCCCTCTGTTGGATGTGGGATTGGTAAAGATCTTTTCCCAATTAGTAGGTTACAGTTTTGTTCAAATGACAGTGTTCTTTGCCTTACAGAAGCTTTTCAATTTCATGAGGTCCCACTTATTGATTATTGGTCTTAGTGACTGAGCTATTCATGTTCTGTTCAGGAAGTTGTCACCTGTGCTAATGAGTGCGAGGCTTTTCCCCACTTTCTCTTCTATTAGCTTTAGTGTGTCAGGCTTTATGTTAATGTCTTTGATCCATTTGGACTTAAGTTTTGTGCAAGGTGATAATTATGAGTCTATTTGTATTCTTTTACATGTCGACATTGAGTTAGACAGGCACTATTTTTTGAAGATACTTTCCTTTTTCCATTGTATGGTTTTGGCTTCTTTGTCAAAAATGAAGTGACCATAGGTGTGTGGGTTCATTTCTGGGTTTTCAATTAGATTCCATTGTTCCACTGGTCTGTTTCCACACCAGTACCATGCTGTTTTTATTACTATTGCTCTGTAGTATAGCTTGAAATCTGGGATGGTGATACCTCCAGATGTTTTTTTATTATACAGGATTGATTTAGCTATTCTGGGTTTTTTGTTATTCCATTTAAAGTTGAGAATTGTTTTTTCCAGGTCTGTAAAGAATTGTGTTGGTATTTTGATAGGAATTGCATTGAATCTGTATATTGTTTGGCAGGATGGCCATTTTTATTATGTTGATCCTCTCTATCTATGAGTATGGGAGATCTTTCCATTTTCTGATATTCTCCTTAATTTATTTCTTCAAGGAAGTGAAGTTCTTGTAATTCAGGCCTTTCACTTGCTTGGTTTGAGTTCCCCCCAAGTATTTCATGTTGTTTGTGGCTATTGTGAAAAGTGTTGTTTCCCTAATTTCTTTCTCAGCCCATTTATCAGAGGGTTTCTGATTTTTTAATTAATTTTGTGTCCAGCCACCTTCCTGCAGTTAGTAGTTCTCTGGTTGAATTTTTTGGGTCACTTATGTATACTATCATATAGTCTGCAAATAGGGATAATTTGACTTATTCCTTTTCAATTTGTATTGCCTTGATCTCCTTTAGTTGTCTTCTTGCTCTAGCTAGAACTTCAAGTACTATGTTGAAGAGATGTGGGGAGAGTGGGCATCGTTGCCTTGTTCCTAATTTTAGAGAACATGGTTTAAGTTTCTCTCCATTTAATTTGATGTTGTATTGTACTTGCTTGCTGTATATTGCCTTTATTATTTGTAGGTATGGCCCTTGTCTGCCAGCTCTCTCCAGGACTTTTAGCATGAAGGTATATTGGATTTTGTCAAATGCTTTTTCAGCATGTAGTGAGATGATCATGTGTTTTGAGTTTTTTTTTTTAATTTTAGCTTGTTTATATGGCAGACTACGTTGATGGATTTTTATATGTTGAACCACCCCTGTATTCCTGGGATAAAGCCTACTTGATCATGGTGTGTGATACTTTTGATGTATTCTGGATTTGGATTGCAAGTATTTTATTAAGTATTTTTGCATCTATCTTCATAAAGAGAATTGGTCTGAAGTTCTCTTTATTTGTTGTGTGTCTCTGTGGTTTAGGTAGCAGGGTAACTGTGGCCTCATAGAATGGGTTTGGCAGTGTTCTTTCTGTTTCTATTTTGTGGAAGAGTTTGAAGAGTATTGGTATTAGCTCTTCTTTGAAGGTCTGGTAGAATTCTGTGCTGAAACCATCTGGCCCTGGGATTTTTTTGGTTGGGAGACTTTTAATGACTGTTTCTATTTCCTTAGGGGGTTATAGGACTGTTTAATTTGTTAGTGTGATCTTGATTTAATTTTGGTAGGTGGAATCTATCAAAAAAATTGTCTATTCCTCTTAGACAATTTACAAATTTTGTGGAGTACAGATTTTTAAAGTAAGACCTAAAGTTTCTCTGGATTTCTTCAATGTCTGTTGTTTCTACCTTTTCAATTCTGATTTTGCTGATTTGTGTATTTTCCCCTGTCTTTTAGTTAGTTTGGCTAATGGTTTGTCTAGTTTGTTGATTTTCTCAAATAGCCAACTCATGGTTTCATTGATTCTTTATATTGTTCGTTTTGTTTCTAAGTTGTTGATTTCAGCCCTAAGTTTAGTGATTTTCTGCCTTCTACTCCCCTTGGGAGTGTTTCCTTTTTTTTTTTTTTCCTTAGTGGTTCCAGTTCTGCTGTTAAGTTGCTAATATGAGCTGTCACAATTTTCTTTTTGAAGGCCTTTAGTGCTATGAATTTTCCTTGTAGCACTGCTTTCAGTGTGTCCCATAGGTTTAGGTATGTTGTGCCTTTTGTTTCATTGAATTTTAGGAAGTCTTTCATTTCCTTCTTTATTTGTCTCTGATCCAGTGGTCATTGATTAGAGAGTTATTCAGTTTCTATGAATGTGTAAGCTTTTTATTATTTCTGTTGTTGTTGAAGTACAGCTTTAATCCATGGTGGTCTGTTAAGATATAAGGTGTTATTTCAATTTTGTTGTATCTATTGAGGCTTGCTTTGTGTTCAGCTATATGGTCAATTTCGGAGAAGGTTCTGTGAGGTGTTGTAAAGAAGATACATTCTTTTGAGTTTCTGTGAAACATTCTGTAGATATCTGTTAGATCCATTTGTTTCATAACCTCTGTTACTCTCATTACTTCTCTGTTTGGCTTCTGTCTGGATGACCTGTCCATTGTTGTGAGGGGGGTGTTGAAGTCTCCCACTACTAATGTGTGGAAATTCATGTGTGGTTTAAGCTATAGAAAAGTTTCTTTTATAAATGTGGGTACCCTTTTATTTGTGGCATAGATATTCAGTATTGAGATGTCATCTTGATGAATTAATGAGTATGTAGTGCTGTTCCCTATCTTTTTTGATCAACTTCAGTTGAAAGTCTATTTTATTTGATATTAGGATGGCTACTCCAGCTTACTTCCTGGGACAGTTTGGTTGGAAAAACTTTTCCCCATCCTTTACACTGAGGTAAAGTCCATCTTTATTAGTTAGATATGTTTCCTGTAGGCTCAAAAATGATGGGTCTGTACCCCGGCCTGCAGGGTTTGGGGAACTTGAGAGGAGAGACAAAGACCTGAATGAAAGAAGGGACAAAAGACACGGAGACGGAGAGCAAGTCCAGTGATCAAGCTCTCAAATTTTTATTGAAAACAGGGTCAGCTATAGGTTCGGTAAGGGGTAGGGGGTGGAAGGCAAGGAAGTCAGCTAGATGTCATGGGTTACTGGAAGGTTAACAATCTGAGATATCTTATGATTGCAGCTGGCAGGTCTCAGACTGATCAGGAGACTTCTGGGAATTATTCTTGGAATCAGGAAACCAGACCCTAATTCCTATAGCAGAAACTTAGCAGGGGGAAGTTGAGAACTGTCTGTAGACCTGTTTCTCAGGCCTAGGTGCATGTATGGAAGGTTAGTGATTTTCCATGGGCCTTGGCTCCCAGCAGGTCTGGTTTATGGATCCATTCTGTAAGCCTATGTCTTTTTATTGGGGAGTTGAGTCCATTGATGTTGAGGGATATTAATGACCAAACATTGTTACTTCCTGTTATTTTGATGCAGGTGGTGATTGTGTGTTTCTTTTGGTTTAGCTGCAGTGGAGTATTTTGTCTCCTCTGTTTTCTTGGGTGTAATTATCTTCACTGGGTTGGAATGTTCCTTCTAGGATCTTCTGTAGAGTTGGATTTGTGCATAGATACTGTTTAAATTTGTTTTTGTCATGAAATATCTTGTTTTCTCCATCTTTGTTGATAGAATGTTTTGCTGGGTATAGTAGTCTGGGTTGGCACCTATGTTCTCTTTGGGCTTGCAGGACATCTGTCCAGGCCCTTCTGGCTTTTAACATTTCTGAGGAGAAGTCAGGTGTAATTCTGATGGGTCTGCCATTGTATGTGACTTGACCTTTTTCTCTTACAGTTTTTAATATTCTTTCTTTGCTCTGTACATTTGGAGTTTCAATTATTATGTGGCAAGAGGAGTTTCTTTTATGGTGTAATATGTTTGGTGTTCTGTAAGCCTGTTGGAATTTTACTGGCATCTCTTTCTTTAGGTTGGGGAATTTTCTTTTATGATTTTGTTGAAAATGTTTCTTGGACCCTTGAGTCTGGAGTCCTCTCTTTCATCTCTTTCTGTAATTCTTAGTTTTTGTCTTTTCATTAAGTACTTGATTTCTTGGAAGCTGTGGGTGAGGAAATTTTTAGATTTCTCATTTTCTTTGGTTGTTTTACTGATTTCTTTAATTAAATCTTCCACACCTGAGATTCTGTCTTCCATCTCTTGTATCCTGTTTTTGATACTCGTGTCTGTAGTTCCTGTTCTCTTCCCTTGGTTTTCCATCTCCAGGATTGTCTCTGCTATTGTATTCTTTATTGCTTCCATTTCCAATTTCAATTCTTGAACAGTTTTATACATTTTGTTCATTTCCTGCTCTAATTTGGTTGTCTTTGTCTGCCAGTCTTTTAAATCTTTTATAGCCTTGTCTCTCCCATTCATGTTTGGTTGAGCTGGCTTGGAGGTGTCTAATGGAGTTCTCCTTGCTTTCATTTGTAAAATTGTGGATTCTTTAAATTCTTTCAGGGATTTATTTTCTTCTTGTAAGGCCTCTATCATTTTTCTAAGTACATATTTGTCATCATTTTCATGTATGTCAGCTGTGGTGCAATGATCAGGGCTTGCTGTATTAGCAGTGCTGAATATTGTTGGAGTTATATTTTCCTGATTTTTTTTTTCAGTTTTGTTCTTTTGGTGACCTTTAGCCATCTGGTTGTCCTTAGCTGATTGTTCTTAGTGTCTTCTGAACCTGGTGCCATGGAGGGAGCATTGGTGTAGAGGCCATATAATCTTGGTTGTCTGTAGCTCAACACAAGCTAGTGGGGTCTTGTGTTGGGGGCTGGATCTCAGTGAGCCTCCTGAAGTTCACCCTTTCTAGTTGTGTCCCAACTGGGAACTTAGGTTGGAGATTTGCTAGGATGTGTTATCCAGCCTGAAGGGTCTTGAGTTCAGGTCTTCTTAGTGATGTCAGTGGGGCTCGGAGGACAACAGATTGTAAGCTAGAGCTGATGGTCCTCTGCTACTTATGTCTGGTCTGAGGGTTATGTCTGTGGTCATGGTCCCCTCAGGAGTCTCTTAGGTGATCCCCAGGATACCTCTGTGCCTCTTGGCCCTCAGTGCTAAGCCCTTGTATTCTGAGTCACTCAGGCAGTGCACAAAGGCCAAGAACTCGCAGATCCAGGGCTGGAACTGTAGATGCTGAAGACTAGGTATCCTGCCAAGGAGGGGCCAGGTGCACTGGCTGGGGGATCCTACATGAACACCACAACCTGTCCACAGGGCTTGGACTCGGTGGAGTTTGCAGCCTTTTAAGAGTACAGAATTTTAAAACATTCCCTTATAATATTCTGAATGTTTTTATAGCTAGTGTAATGTTTTTGTTTTCTATACTGATTCTGTTCATTTGTGTTCTTTCTTTCTTATGGTTAGGTTGATCAAGTCCATCTGTTTATCAGCTCAATTAATTTTTTGTTTTTGCTTTCTCCCTTTTTGTCTGAGTGATTACTGCTGTTATTTTTACTATTTCTTGCTGTTGATTGGGTTTGCACCTTGTTTGTTTTTATTCTTCCAAAACTTTGAGTTACATCATTAAGGCATTTATTTTAACTATTTCTTTTTTATGTAGGCTCCGAGGGCTATAAAATTTCCCTATAGAAATGCTTTTAATGTCTTCCAGTGGTTTTGTTATATTGTTATTTCATTTTCATATAGTTCCAGGAAGTACTAGTTCAATACACTTTCTTTTTTTATATAAACTTAGTATTTTCACTATTCTGTCTTGTCTATTTGAAGTGCTGTGTGCTTTCTGTCTGTGTATGTTTGTGTTTTTAGGCCAGTAATGTCTCCTTGGTTAACTGTACATAGCTACCATGGGGACATTTTATATATATATATAAAATCTTGTTGAAGATCTGGTTTATACCATTGATTTGGTATTCTTCTCCAACATCTATGTCTATAATTTGAAGATTTGGTTTGATTGTGTGGTGTCCCAAATTTCCAGTATGAGCCTTCCCCCCCCCCCCCCCCCCCCGTGTGTGTATATATGTGTGCATGCATACCCATGTGTACTTAAATATTCACATTCCTTTCTTATTTGGCCTAAATCCTCCACTTTATCTTTGAAACCTGATAGTCTTCTTCTTGATTCATTCTACTTGTAAGGCTTTCCTTTGAGTTTTCTAGTTGTGTTCCTGATTTTTTTCAATTCCATTTTGATTTCAGCTTGATTCCTCTTCAGTGTTTCTGTCTCCTTGGATTCTTTGATTAAGTTAATGATTCTTCTTTTAAATTCTATGTCTGGGAGCTCATCTATGTAAATTTCATTGGCAAACATTTCTAGAGCAGAGGTAGGTTTTGGGGAGACAATGCTGGCCTGATCTTTTATATTGTTGGGATATTTGCAAAAACATTTGGCATTTGAACTTCTTTTGTTAGTTCTGAGTCTGTTATTGACAAAGCTGATTAGGGCAGAGGAGAGGATATGTGGGCTGGTTGGGTATTGAAGGTAGAAATGGGGCTTGTGTGGGGTAAAGTCAGGTGGATAGAGGGGGTTGGGATTGTATACAGGATATCTTTTCTCTTCCAATATCAGACTATATAAATAGATTTGGTTGTATGAAAATGTTGGAGGGTCCTGTAGGTTGGAAGATTGTCAAGAAGAGTTCTGGCCAGGACTAGGGCTCCTTTGAAGTGTAGCCAGTAGATGCCAGACTAGGCTACTCCATTCTTATGGGACCCAGGCTATGCCTGGAAAGTTGTGGAAAGGGTGTGGATGGGGGTTCCATAGAGACTTCCCAGGATAAACCTCGTAGGAGGATTTGTGAAATCTAAATACTGAGTGGGGTATTTAAAAGCTGCACATAAGGGACCTCTGGCTGTTTGTAGGTGGGGTGACTCCATATGGAAGGATAGAGGTTGTCTGTGGTGCAGGCAGTAGGGCCAACTAAACAAGGATACTTGTTGTGAAACCTGGACTAGATCTGGCTGCATGGAGAAAAGATACAGATGGAGAGATCAGTGGACTCACTGAGCTAGATCCTTGAGGAGGATGTGGAAATTTAGGTACATAATTAGGTAGTTGGAATTGATGGAGAAGGGATCTATGGGTCACAATTTCTTTTTTAAACAATACAATTTTCTCCATCTGAGTAATTTGTTTTTTTTTTGTTTTTTGTTTTTTTTTTTTTTGGTTTTTCGAGACAGGGTTTCTCTGTGTATCCTTGGCTGTCCTGGACTCACTTTGTAGACCAGGCTGGCCTCGAACTCACAAAGATCCGCCTGCCTCTGCCTCCCAAGTGCTGGGATTAAAGGCGTGCACCACCACCGCCCGGCCTGAGTAATTTGTTTTCTTCAAGGTAAAGTTGATGAGGTTGTGTGATTTTTGTAGATCAGTGCTAATGTATGTACTCTACCAGTTCAGCACCCTTAAAGAGTAACTCATTCAGCATAGTTTCATTCAAAATTGACAAGTTTGATACCCTTTTC
Source organism: Lophiomys imhausi (assembly GCA_907164525.1). Lineage (NCBI taxonomy): Eukaryota > Metazoa > Chordata > Mammalia > Rodentia > Muridae > Lophiomys > Lophiomys imhausi. Next base: position 11,780,633 of record CAJQZJ010031933.1, read on the forward strand.
CTGGAATCAGTTTTTTTAAAGATAAATAAATTTGGAATCTAATGACCAAGTTTTTGACATGTTGAAATTCATGGAACTAAAATATATTCAAGGGTTGGGCCAAATGCATCAAAGGAAAGGGAGCTAATATTATAAAGTTATACCAAGGCATTATTATCAGAAAGAGGAATAGAAACACAATGAGAAATTGTAGCTCAGAGTAAATCATATCACTGATTCTGAATAATTTTTAAGATATGTTCTCACCAAGAAGATTTTATTAAAAATTTCTAGATGGGTTTATGTGGTGAATAGCATTGACTGGTCTCTTTTGCAATATTTGAAACACCTATTTTCCCTAAAGTATAACTCCATAGATGGCTTAAAACTTGTTTTGAAAAAACAGGTGTTTGCATCTGCTGGACTTGAATATAAACCACAACAAATTACAACTTGCATATGCTGAACAAGTCACTTTATTTCATTTTCTATGGTTTAAGGATAACAAATCCTACCTTCCAAATAGTGGATTATTACTAATTAGGAGCTATCTATATAGCACCTTCCTGAAAATAGAAAGTCAACATATGGGGAATTATTTTTTATTACTATTGCAACACTCAGTGGGGTCTATTTATCATTGAGTCTCAGTACCAATCTAGGAACACTCAGACCCAGACAGACAATTTAGATAAATCCACCAGTTTGACAGAATCAGGGTTTTTTATTTTCCCCATAATTTGCAGTCAATCTAACATTCTTTAAATAAGAAATTTAGAGCATTTCTCTAAGTGATTAAAATAATATACCATGTAGCCTACCTATATGAGGTGAATATAAAACAGAACAAGGGGAAAATGGGAATAATCGGAAGGGAGGTTTAAATGGGGAAGTAGATAGGAGGGGACAATTAGAGGAGAGATTAGCAGAAGGAAAACTAACAATAAGAATGCTTGAAAAAGCTATATGGAAATTAATTATTTTATAAAATTCATATGTGTGAACATATATTTATGCACTTAAACATACATGTATATCAATTGGAATTATCTTACACATTGAATAATGCTCTTCCTTGAAGGGATGATGATGTTTTGCATTCGAATATTAATTTACTTGTTCCCAGAGGCTTGTTTGCTGTACATAAATGCTGTGTTACCTTGCTTTCTAATCATTGTCTCTGAGTGGCTTTAATGAAGTTCCAAGGCCTGTGACTGAGCAGAGAGAAAGGTGATTGGAGCAAAGGTTCGAGGGCTTCTGGGGCAGACAGAGATGATTTTGGGTGGAAGAAGCCAGAGGAGGAAGGGGTCACATGTGATGGGTTGGAGAAAAGAACCTCATTCCAAGTGGCCTGGCACATCAGCATAGCATGGAGAATATCAGCCCAGGGGACATATGGGGTCATATTTGGGGGATAGAATTAAAGGCTAGCTTATATGGGCTAAGATTGCACAATCCAGGCTAAGGCTTGTTAAAATCCATCAGGTGTCTGTGTATGTATATTTATAATAGCCGGTTAAGGATTAACACTGCTGACCAATTAACTATAATCTAAATACTGGAAAATAATTTATTTATTTACTTTTACAAATGGTGTCCAACATGGGGCAATTAGAATCCATGCTCATAGCCTGAGAAGACCTGGGTGAAAGGTGCTTTCCTAGCCAAACCCAAATGCATTTAAAAAATGTGGCTCCTTTAACAGAAGCTACCTCTTTGTAGCAAGGAGCTAAGGTTATGTACTAGAAAAATGGCAGCTTTCTAGACAAATCTTGGGAGCAGAATTAACCACCTAGATTAAAAAATGGAGGAGATCATAATACCTCAACACATTTGGATTCCATTTGAGTTTGTTTCTCTTAGCTGTGTATCCTTTTTTGAGAAAGATCAGACTAGGTTAGGCTTAGAGAAGGAAAAAGCTTGCAGATGGAATACTAAATTACCAGCAATGACAATGGGGGAAGGAGGGAGGCCCTTCCTGATAAGAGAAAATTGATGGCAACTGGAGCTCAGAGCTCCCTGGCTACTAGATGCTTGTCAGGTA
>CAJQZJ010031933.1:11790894-11836006 GCA_907164525.1 Lophiomys imhausi
TTCTTCTTCTTCTTCTTCTTCTTCTTCTTCTTCTTCTTCTTCTTCTTCTTCTTCTTCTGCATTGTGGTCAGAGGGATGAAGGAATAATTTGAATGTCTTTGAATATGTAAAGATTTGATTCATGTCCCAGGATGTGGTCTATTTGAGAAAAGCTGCTTCCATGTGTTGCAGAGCAAAAAGTGTGTTCTTTGCTGCTTGGGTATAATATTTTATAAATATCTGTTACATTCATTTGCTGAATAATGTCAATTAATTTTGATGTGTCTCTATTAATTTTTGCCCAGATGACCCATCTCTTGGAGAAAGTAGGGGTTTGAAATCACCTACTATTAGGGGATTGATGTTAATCTGTGTCTTTAAATCCAGTAGCAGATTTTTAAAAATGAAATTAGATGTCCCAGAGTTTGTGCATATGTGTTTAGGACAGTAATGTTTTCTTCATTATTTGTTCCTTTGATTAGAAAGAAGTATCCCTCCTTACCTCTTTTGATTAGTTTTAGTTTGAAACCTATTTTGTCACATATTAAGATAGTGATGCTTGCTTGCTTCTGATTAGTATAATTTTGTTAGTTCTTTTATTATAAGGCAGTATCGGGAGTCTTTAAATCTAAGGGAACTTTATTGTAGACAACAACTGGATGAATTTTGTATTTTGATCCATTCAATCAGCCTACATCTTTTGATAGGGAAAATTGAGATCTTTGATATTTAACATTATTATTGAAATGTATATGTTAATTGTTGTCATTGTGTTGCTAATTTTGGTATTGTTGTTTTGTTCTCAGTGGTATTTTGTGATTTAATAATTATAGCTTTGTATTTCTTTCTACTGTCTCTCTGCTATGCACATTCCTCTCTTCAGCCCAAAATAATGTTTCCTATATTTTCTTTACGTTGTGTGTGCTGTATATAATTTTTAAGACAGTTTTGCTAAGGACTGTTTTTCTTTCTACTTAAATTATGGTAAATAATTTTGTTCTCTATATTATTTTAGATTGGCTATCATAGTCTTTTAGGAGTTGGTATCTATTGTTCCAGGCTGTTCTGGCTTTCAAAGTTTTCATTGAGAAATCAGCAATTATTCTAATGAGTTTTCCTTTTATGCCTTGTGGTTTTTTTTCTCTTAAAACTTTCAATACAATTTCTTTTTCAAATCCCAGTACAGAGGAAGCTCTTAGCCCTCATGTGACTGATGAACTGAAAAGTTGACTGGCCGACATTATAGAGATATGGTAGACCAGTCCTTCAATATTCCTGCTTCACAAAAAGTTTTGCCAGATATTCTGGACCAGTAGGTTGAAGACTGGATGTCCCAATGGCACAGAGAAACCATGGGTGTCTGTTCAGTTAGCCAGCAATCTCTGTCATTACAATAGTTTTAGAAGTTGCTTGCTCTGTACCTCCTACATACTTAAGAAATAATTTAATTTCCTGGGTTTGAAGCCTAAATAATTATAATCTTACAATTAAGCTCAGTTGTATAGTATTTAAGACATTTTTTGTGAAGCAGGAATATTGAAGGACTGGCCTACCTTATCTCTATAATGTTGGCCAGTCAACTTTTCAGTGTCCTGCTTGTTCACAGATTGGACAGACAGCCTGCTATCAGCAATTTTTTGTCCAGTGACTATCTTGCCACATTTGGTGCATCTACACAATGGAATACTACTCAGCCATCAGAAACAATGAAATCATGCAGTTTTCAGCCAAATGGATGGAATTAGAGAAGCTCATTCTGAGTGAGCTAACTCAGACTCAGAAGGATGCACATGGCATCTATTCACTTATAATTGGATTTTAGCCATATAGTACAGGATAATTATACTACAAGCAATGCACCAAAGGGAACAGGAACATAGACTTTGTTACCTGTCAATGAGACATTTTGTCTTAGTGGTACTGTCTTGTAGGCCTCCAGTGTATGAGAAGGCTCTTGGCCCTCATATGACTGATGAACTGGGGTGGGGGACTGATATGTAGGGACATGCCACTCCAGAGGAGTGGGATGGAAGGGTTAGGGGACAGAGGGTTGGAGGGAAGGACTGGGAGGGGTGGAAAGAGGGCACTGTGATGGAGATGTAACCTGAAGTAATAAATAAACATTAAAAAAAGAAATGCTTTAAGTCTAAAAGAAACTATAGGTTGATAAATGCAAATAAGAATAGAAAATAATTTAAGTACAGAACTCTAAGCTAGGCATAGATAATAGATGCTTTCTAAAGTTGCTAAATACAAATGGACTAGACATTGTAAATATAATTCTTGATAGATCTGATAAATATCTTTATTATATGTAGCATATATATGTATATATATTTACATATGCCATTTTTTGAACTAAAAGGGGTAAATGTGATAAGGGTTTATTTTAAAAACCAGTTATGAGAATGTTTTTGTTTAATCCCAGGTGTGAGGCTGCTTCAGTTAAGATCACAGGTGTAAACTATTAACTATGCTGCGTTGGGAACTAGCAGGGGTATGGTTTTGCCAGCTAAGCAAGTTTAACTCAGAGGACTTGAGAAAGGGATTAAAAGCCAGAGCCCCAAGGAGAAAGGGGCACTATAAAGAAGAAGTGGGAGCACCAAAAGAAGGAGGAGAAGTGGGATGCTACAAAGAAGAAAGAGAAAGGGCTACAAAGAAGAAAGAGGTTTCTGCTCTCCCTGCTGCTGATTCTTCCTGCTGCTGTTTCCTGATTTGCTGAACTTCTGATCTTGTGACTACTGAGATTGGTATTGCACTCAAAGAACCCAATGATCCTAATCAGCAGAAAGTAGCTCACTGAGACCTATGTCCCTTCTCCCTCTAACCCCCTTCTCTCCCACCTAGTGTTTGGAAGTAACAAGGGTTGGAAGGGAGGTGGAGGCATTAAGTATAGTAAAAACAATTAGAGTGAATAATATAAAATAATAATAATATAAGCCACTATTGCTACACATACCTCAGCCTAATAAGTACTATATACAAGAACTTCACAGACAGTTTAGCATCTGGTAGCATATAGGGAGGAGCTTGGTGTCCCTTTAACTTGCTGAAATGGACAAAGCCCAGTTGAGGCCATATGAAATGCCTTGCTGAAGGAGGGTGACTAAGAAACCATGCAAGCTTCTGCTGATGTTAGTTGCTGCAAGAAGCCTCAGGACTGCTGGATATTTCTAGAAAACTTTTGGGCCCTCGAGACTGCCAAGGATTGCAAGATGATGCAATATAAAAACGAGAGAGCTCCCTCTTGTCCTCATGATCTAAGAAGACACATTGGAGAAGTGTACAGCAAGATATGGCATACTCAAGCCACAATGGTCATAAACTGAAAGGCAGAGTTCAAGAGAGAAAGACTTTTCATTGCAGGTTAGCCCAAGAAAGACCCTTTGCCATAATTCAGCCCATTAAGGCTGACAGCAAAGGAGGGCAGAGTTTGGAAGCCGCTTGGAGAAGCTTTAGGCTGAGGAGACTATAGAAACAAGTGCCAGCTGATGGAAGAAGCTGACCTCAAGCTAGTGGTTGGAATGGACTGAATGAATGAAGTGTTCTGAGGTATTAGGTATTAGGTATTAGGATATTACATATTAGGGTATTAGGTATTAGGGTGTTCTTAGATAACTATTAGGTTTGAGGTATTAGTTTATAGGATATAGGTGTTAAGTACTAATAAATATAAGTGTTTTAAATAAAAATTTTCTGTTACAGTTCTCAGGAGATTTTAATTTGGAACATCCAAGAAATCTTGCCTCTTGGAAATATACAATAACATTTAACAGTGTTCTGAGGTTTCTACAACCACCTGTGGTTCCTGGGTCATCCTGAGGAACTAGGAGTTAGACAGTCTCCCTGACAGGCAGACAGATAGTGAACAGGGCATGGATAGGTAACAAAGATGTAGAATTTCCAAGATGGCCTGCTTCTTCTCCACCTTCCTGACCTGAGACAAAAGCCTGAAAGCTTAAAACAGAGGCCTTATAGGCTTTTTCTGCCCTTTGCTGATGGAATGGCTTAACAGGTTCCAGGCCAGATCAGAACTTATTTACTCAACAGTTGTGAGCCAATCAACTATTCTATCTTTCTTCAGATTAAAGTAGGGTTGTAGAGTCCTCGTTGACTCAAGAAGAGACTGGATTTTCTGTTCCCCACCTCCCCTTCTGTTTTTCAGGGGGTCATTATGTTTGTGTGCCTGTTGCATGCTTGTGTTTCTTTACCTCCCATAAAAGACTTTCTTAAAATCTTGATTTTATGTGTTCTTGATTGAAGTGTTAGAGATTTACCTTCTGGTAGTTGTAATGCTATGGATTATTCCTGCCTTTTAATCCTTAAAACAGGAGAAAAACAAAAACAAACCCAACCAAACCCCTACATGGTAACAACAACTCTCTGCCTACCATTCTAGAGTGGGGAACTACATCCACATCCCACTTGACCCCTTTACTACTGCCTTGTGGGATAAGCTCTTATTAATTCTGAAAAGTGTGATTTGAATTGCAACAGTTCCATATTGATGACTAAGGTTCCTTAAAACCAAGTACAAAGTTTTGTGGTTCAAACAACAGAAAGAGATTACTCACAGTTTTGAAGTCTGAGAATCCCACAAGAAAAGTCAGCATGTTTGGATTATCTAACACCTGACTCCTTGCTGTATAGTTGACCATCTGGCTGTCTTGTTTTTTTTCTCTGTGTGGATGTGTAGTGTCTTATAATGCCAGTCCTTTTGGATTGAAAATTACTCTTACAACCTTATTTACTATTACCTTATTAAAAGTTATCTTTTTTTGTTGTTTGTTTTTTTGAAACAGTGTTTCTCTGTGTAACAGTCCTGGTGTCCTGGAACTCACTCTATAGACCATGCTGGCCTTGAACTCACAGAAATCCACCTACTTCTGCCTCCCAAGTGCTGGGATTAAAGGTGTGTACCACCATACCCGGCCAAAAGTTATCTTTTTTTTTTTTTAAGAGATCTATTTCTTTCTATACTAGGGAACAGAAGTTTAGCATACAAGTTTAGGTAGAAGACTCAATTTTGATAAAAATTATTCAGACTTACTGAAAATTTTAGTTTATGTTTTTGACAATTCCGTACAAAACCAGTGGAATTCCTTTTTTTTTACTCACCCAACTCAGTACCTATCAAAATTTTCTCTTCTCATACCTTTCTTAATTATTTTAATCTCTATGAACAGTTCTCAGCCATGTTCTTTAAAAAGATTTATTTTTATTATTTTAAGTTATATATATGCACATAACCATGTGTGCATTAGTGTAGGTGCCTCTGGAAGTCAGAGGTAACAGATTTCCTGAACCTGGAGTTAGAAACAGTTGTGAGCTGCCAATATAGATGCGGGGAACAAAACCTTAGTCTGCTGGAATAGCAACAAGTACTCTTACCCAGAGAGCCATCTCTCCAGCCCAAGCTATGTTTTTATCTCAGTCAAAATCATTTCCCTGAATGGAATTAGTCATACTCCAAACATGATGGATCCATTGGTTTTGATGCAAATGTGTAACTGCAGTCTAGACTCTTTCTTGAATCTCAGGATCAAATGACTCAATTTTTGTTGGAAATCCTCAGCATAGTGTATACTATATAACTTGTGGCATTAATCTGGACTCATTCCTCAACCTACCACATGATGCTACATGTTATGACTAAAGAAAAAGTCAAGCAAGAGAAAGAGTTTCACAGATGAATCTTGATATTTGAAGGATTAAATTAGATGGCCAGGAGACTGTCAATCAAAAGAGGTAATTGACTGAGCCTGGTGATACAGTTCTGCAAATACAGCTGCTTAGGAGGTTGAGGACAGAGAAATGTAGGTATAAACTCAAACGGGTAAACTGCAGTGTGTCAAAACAAACAAACAAAAAAATACAACACGTATGGGGATATAACATGCAGGGCAAAGGATTCACAGGGCTCCAGGTTAAATCATCAATACTGAAAATATAAAAGAAGATTGAATAAAAGTTTGAAGAATGAATGAATGAATGAATAAAATTATAATACAGTTTTCACTAAATATTAGGTCAAAAACTGGTCTTTTACCTTTTTCTTCTCTAGAATTCTCAACGAAGTTGCCATTCACTTTTACTAGGGTAATATGCTTATTTATTGAATTATGGTCTATTAGATATTAAAGGTTAGGATTAAATATATAAACTTGTCCAGTTCCAGGAAAAATTTAGATATATGACCACGTGATGCAGGGTTCTTTCTCTTTTACCATGATAAACTTGTAGAGAGAGACTATCTACAGGAGATAAGAAGGCAGTTTGGATCAGCACAACTCAGTAGCTGGTGTTGGTTCAAACTTCTGGAGTCTGACCCAGAGTGGTTTATTTTAAGACATATTTCAGCATGGCACACCTTGTTAAGAACTTTTCTGATGATAAGTAACTCAATCACTAAGCACACATAAATCTCTTTGAGGAACAAGGTAAACTAAATAAAGATTGGATGTGACTACATTGACACTCTTTGTAAAGTACATGTGACACTTTCCATAAAGACAGGTTCTATAAACTGACTGAGAAAAACAAGCTTATGATAAAGTTAAGCTATTATGATGTTATTATGATGTAGTCTCTGGCCATATAGGTAGCTCAAAAATCATGAAGCTAGAAAGCATGTATGCTTCCAACCTTCTGGGCAGATAGCAGGTCTTCCATCCTTTCCCTTGAAAGAACAATCCTGTGTGCTTAACATTCCAGGTTTCCTTAGGGCTTATCTGTGAGCACAAAGATGTCTCTGGCCCCTACAATGTCAACGGGTAGATGAAACCTCAAAGCAGAACCGTGTTAGTCACCCCTGCTTTTCTTCTTTCTTACACTCTATGGTCTTTTCTCCATCTCTCCTCAATAGCTCTGCAAGTGCTGTTGATATCCCTAAGAAATCTCTGTTCTATTTCTGTTACTGTTCTCTTAATTCAGGATCTCACAATTTCTGACTCAATGATCATTTGAAAACATTCCCTTAAAGTTATTGTTAATAGTAAATGGGAGGTGGGGCCTTCGGGAAGTAATTAGAATTAGATGAAGGCAAGTAGATGAGCCCCCATGGACAGCATTAGTAGCTTTATAAGAAGAGGGGAGACTTGAGCTGACCTGCTTGCTTTGTCTTACTGTGTGACACCCTCTACTGTGTAATGAGACAGTGAGAAGACCTCTCCAGTTGGCAGAATTTCTCATTTCAAGACCTGAGAGCTAAAGTAAATGCCTTTCTTTTATAGAAGCAGAAAACAGACTAAACACTAGAATAAACGAACAAGCTCAAAAATGTTTTCTCTGCCTCTACTTTGTTCCTCTCTTCAAACTACTCCATACACCTCAGAGACTTCTAAAATAATCTTATATGGACAGCATCATTTAAAACACCCCTTCAAGAAAAAAAAAAGGAGAAGAGGGAAGAAATTTGATAGAAAATACGTAGACAGTCTGAGAGAAAAAGACCTTGCCTATCCTAGGCAAACTCTTTTTTCCTATCATCAACTTCCCTAACATGTAGGTAAAGCTTATCTGTAGTTTCTGTTGTAAGTCAGTTCTGCTGAGTGCTTTCCTGAAAACTAGAACATGGGGAAATATCCATGTCATCTGCAAATCCAGTTTTGGCTATTTCAAGTCTAAAAGTCATTGCCTCAGAAAGATGAAATGACTATTATTGCCCTTAATATATAGGAAATTAAAAATATATCAGATTCCTCTATATTTACCATTTCAGTCTAAATGAATCCAATTAGGTTTCATTGGGAACTCTAAAACAATCTGGGCTCATTTCCTCTTTAAATTGATTATAGATGTTGATGCTCTTAAGTCTAAGTGCAAATTAATCTAGAGTATTCAATAAAATTATCTTTCTTAATTAGGCAATTCTAAATGAACTACTTATCAGAAATGACTACTCTAGCTCCTAAGATTGTTCAAGGCCAGTCAAATGTAATCAAATACAACATAGTGAATTTTCACTTGCCATAAACCTTTGCATCAACTCATTTTACTGCTTTGGGCTTGTTACACAGGAGAGGCTTCACTCAGGTTTAATAATCTCCAAGCTCTGATATCAATATAGAAGGTAAGGGCACTCATATCAGTCAGAGAAGTTTCTGGAAAAAGACACCGTAGTCCCCAATAAATTGAGAAAACAGCCAAATGTTAGGACTGTCCCCCATTTAAACTTTCTACCACTGTACAACTGGCATTGCTCCAATAAACACAGTCTATTTCACAGCCAGATGGACTAGCACTGGCAGCTTTTCTCTTTAGCCCAAGGAAAAGAAAAACCACTAAACAAAAATGTAAACAGAGAAGATTCAATATTATGGTTTAACCAATGGGAAAGGTCTTACAGGTGAGATGTCCACATAATCTGTACCTTTCAGGCATTCCCACTGTCTCCTTGATTTTTAAAAAACATTTATTTATTACTTCAAGTTATGTCTCCATTACTGCTCCCTCCCTCTAACCCCTCCCAGTCCCACCTTCCCACCCTCTATCCCCTCTCCCACCATCCCATCCCTCTGGTGTGGGGTGCCTCTGTGTATCAGCTCCCTCAGTTCCTTAGTCACGTGACATATATTCACTTATAACTGGATTTTAGACATATAGTATAGGATAACCATCCTACAATCAATAGACCCAAAAGAACAGGAACATGGACTTGAGTACGTGTTAGTGGGACACTCCACCCTAGTGGAACTGCCATCTCTGTCTCCTTGATTTTAAACAGCTTATTTGTCACAAGTAAGGGATGAGATTTCTTATCTGAGGGAAGAAACTCTTTTTAATGCCAAGGTATTCTGTTTTAAAGAAAAGAAGGCAATTTCTAGCTACTTTTTAAGAAAAGGTACAAAGAATACTGATAAGAATCTAAACCAGAGAAGATCATTTGAAAATGCAAACTTTTATGTTGTCAACTCTTAGATTCAGCCTTAAAAGAATGTACTTATCAGCTTGATCTTTTTTTCTAATTTAAGAAGATGTACTCCTTTCTCACATTCTAATAGCATAAGTGCAACTCAAGCTTGCCATTATCTTGGGCGAGAATTATCTTCTTTCATTCAGGCTCTGCTTCTGAAGTGAACTCCATTGATCATCTTTCAACTGAACTGCCATGTGCACCTAATGAACACAGTCTGCTTCTATCCCCAGCGTCAAGGGCTCAGAGGAGGGCAAGGCATCAAGGAGTATACCAACCATCCCACTGCTTCTTCATTCAGACTTTGTAGAGGAAGCAACAGATAGGAATATGCTTCACATAGCTGTTTTAATGTATTGTGTTTATATTTATGAGGTTTTAAAAATCCAAATCCATTATATGTTTAACTCACTGACTTGGTGTATTTGAAGAGGTGGGTGAAGGATGTTAAAAAAAAATTCATTTTTTCTTATTGGATTTTTTTAACCCAAACATTTTGTCTTTGAGTATATAAATTTATCTAAAGTAAAATATTGTCCTTTCTTCACTTGCTTTGTCTTTTCTGCTCCCCGCTCCCATTCTTCTAGCAAAGATTTATTAGCTTCCATTGTGTTTCAAATACTATACCAAAGTGTTTGTGTGAATTAATCAAAAATAAAGCATTTTATGACAATGGTTGAACACAGCATTGATCATATTTGTCTTTATGGGTCTGGATACCTCACTAAGAGTGATTTTTTTTTCTAGTTCCACCCATTTGCTTGCAAATTTTGTAATGTCATATTTTTTAATGACTGAGTAATACTTCAGTGTGTAAATGTACCACATTTTACTTATCCATCCATTCTTTTGTTGAAGGACATCTAGGCTGTTTTTAATTTATGGCTGTTATGGAGAGAGAGGCAATGAATAAATGAATGAGTGCATGAAAACCTAACCACTAGGATAAAAGTTAACAAAGAATTGTCATTTATACTTGCTGGGAGAGGGAAAGTCAATTTTGTCCACTGGAACAATATTGAGTATGTCAACCACTCTTGGGCAGGTCTCATGTTCAGGAGTAGTTGACCAGCAAATAATGGACTCCACAGTTTTTTTTGTGTTCTTTTATTTGGTTACAGTTTAGTGATTTGTTGTTGTTGTACTTTTGTTTGTATTTTGAGAAAAACTTAAAGTTGGGTGGATGAGAAGGAAGAGAGGATCTGGAAGAGCTTGGGAGAAGAGAAGAACACAATGAAAATATGGTTAAATTTAAAAAATTGTTTTAAATAATAAAAATTGTAATAGAAAATAAAGTGTTTTTTTGTGAATTTCAGATGCTATTATATACAGTCTCCAAACATTCATGCTTCTTCCATTATTTTCATCTTGGTAAGGTGAAATATTAGAAATAAATCTCTTATATAGAACATTTTCCAATTTGGTTTTTGTAATATTGTTGAGTCACCCTTAATCTGAATACTTTAGAGGACTAGAAATTGAACAAAGGCGCATCTGTAATATTGATGTTGCTCTCTGATAAGTTTGACTGATGGTTACAGGGATGTGTTATGTCTACTAAAACATATAACCTTTGTGAATGATATCCACACTATATAGACTGTACTTCTATTGAAAGTGAAACAACACAAAATAGTCTCTGGTTCATTTATCAAAGAAGTAATTAGGTGATAACTATTTTTATTTCCATTTTTAAATTTCTGCCTTATGATTTCTCTATCTCTATCTTCCCTATTTTAATTTTGAGACAGAATTTCACTCTGTTGTCCAGAGTACTCTTGATCATCTAGGTTCCTCAACTCCTCTGCCTCAGCCTCTCAAGTAGATGGAACTATAGGTTTATTTCACTGCACTCAGATTTATCTGTATGCAATTTAAGAAGCGTAGGTTAAATATTGTGAAGTATGTCTCCACAAGTCTTTGTTTAATAAATATCCCAAACCAATGAGAAATGATTCAATTCAAATAATCTTAAGGGCTGATGCAATGACTTACAGATATAAACCCTAGTCACATAAGCCTAATGAGCAGGGTATGATTCACAGAATCTACATAAAGGCAGAAGGAAAGAACCAATTCTACAAAGTTGTCTTCTCAGTGCTTATAGTGTATCAGGGACATACCCTTCACAGTAATAAATAATAATAATAATAATAATAATAATAATAATAATAATAATTACGTAATTAAGCTTAAATTTGTGACATCATTAGGCAAAGTCTCAATCTATTTGGAAATTAAATAGACCACATATGCACTGTATCTGTTTTTGTGCCATTACCATGCTATGTTTGTTACTATATGTCTGAAATATATCTTGAAATTGGTCATGGTACTCTTCCTAGCACTGTTCTTTTTGCTTAGGATTGTTTTACCTCTCTAGACAATTTAAAGAATTAATTTTATTGATATACAATTTAAGTGTAAGTACATATGTCTATCCATTTTGAATTATCACTCAATGCTTACATATGTACAAGTGTATATATGTAAGACCACCTTCACCAAAGTTAAGATATGAATATTTTCATTGTTCTTCAAATTTTCCCTGGTCTTTTAAGTCAAGCTACCCTCTCTACCTTCTGGCCATAAACAATCACTGAGTTGCTTTCTGTTTTCACAGATTAGTTGAAGTACAAAATTATAGTTCTAGAAGTATATAACTTGTTTTTTTTTTTTTAGATTTTATTTTATTTATTTATTTTGTCTGTATGAATGCTTGCCTGAATGTATGTCTGTGCCAGAAGATGATACCAGATTCCGTTAGGCATTACAGATGCCTGGAAGCCACACTGTGGGCACTGAACTTGGGTCGTCTGGAAAAGAGCCAGTGCTCCTAACCCCTGAGCCATGTAGCTCAGAGAAGTGAAAATTTATACACTGTTTATCTTTTGTTTTTCATTGCTTTCAGTTATCTTGAGTGTCATTAAGATGAATTCATGCTCTTGATTTTCTTTCTAGTGCTACTAGATTACATCTTAAGAGTGTATTACATATTTTTAAAAGTGAATAACTTGGTATAATCATTCCTAGTTTTAAGAATTTTGCTTTGTTTTACTATTTGTACAAATCTGCTTTAATTATATATACACATTTGGATACATCATAAATTTTTAGCAAGAATAAATTTAAAAAGAATATTCAAGGGCATTTAATTCAAAATATCAGAGGGAAAACAGGCAATTAAAATGAATAAAGCAAATTTAGATAAGATAAAAGGTAATAGTGACAACCATAGCAATTTATTACTACTTTTAAACTATTAGCTTATAGAAATGTAAAGAAAAATACACTAACAACATCAAAAGATAAAGTACTATGGGTCAACTACTTATTTAATGCCAAGCTATCCCTTGTAACAACACAAACTAGCATATCAGTTAAAAATAATAATGAAAAAATAATTTTGTTTTAGACAGTCTTGGATTTGGATTCATGGTCTTTTTCTTTCTTTCTTTCTTTCTTTCTTTCTTTCTTTCTTTCTTTCTTTCTTTCTTTCTCTCTCTCTCTCTCTCTCTCTCTCTCTCTCTCTCTCTTTCTCTCTTTCTTTTTACATGGTTTCTCTGTGTATCCCTGGCTGTCCTGGACTCACTTTGTAGACCAGGCTAGCCTTGAACTCATAGAGATCTGTCTGCCTCTGCCTCTGCCTCCCAAGTGCTGGAATTAAAGGCCTGCACCACCACACCTGGCAATTACAGACAGCTGTGAACTGCCATGTGGGTGCTGGGATTTGAACCTGGGTCCTTTGAAAGAGCAGCCAGTGCTCTTAACCGCTGAGCTAGCTTTCCAGCGCGTATAGTCTATTCTTACTATTTGATCTTCAACACGCTTTTTTTTTTTTTTAACTTTCTGAACGTTTTTTTGGTTTTTTTAAAAGCAAAGTGAAGACAATTCTTATATTATTCATCTCAGGCCTGTTGAAACCTCCTTTTGTCCTTAGAATAACTGTACCCATATTTGTCTTCAGTCTCCATTTTAATTATAAGATGAAGTTACTCATACTTTGTTACTTTGCTACCTTGTTACCTTGACACTGTAGTATTGCCATCCCCTTGCTTCCTATATACAGTTACCTGGTTGTTACCTGAATGCAGTTTGTTTCATACATTAATTTGTTTGTTACCAAGATGTAGTTTGTTTCCTATACCTGGATACCTGGCTGTAGTTTTTCTTATAAAAAGCCTGTCTTAAAAGCAGACTGACATAACATGCTCATGAGGCCAGTTGATGACCATGGTCATGATCAGTTTTGGGATGTGTGTTCAATAAACCATTGCCATTTAGCTGATATTGGCATATGAATAGTTTGTATGGCTATTCTTGGACTCTAACAATACCAAAGAGGTAAAATATTCTGTAATACAGTGTAAGTTATATACAGGCAGCTAAAAATTCTCAACCTGTAGTAAAAACAAAACAAAAACCTATAAATTTATTGTGTTTCTTCCATTTTAAGCACTATTTCCAAGTTACCTAGTCTTATTAAAGTTTTACCCCATTTCTTCCCCTCCCTCCGTGGTATTTCTTTTTTTTAAATATTTATTTATTATTTCAGTTACATCTCTATTACAGTGTCCTCTTTCCTCCCCTCCCAGCCCCGCCCTCCCACCTTCTACCCCCTCTCCCTTCCATCACACTCCTCTGGAGTGGTGTGTCCCTACCAGCTGAAAGCAGCTGAGCCTTTGATGAAAGCAGAAAACATAAAGTGTTAGTTCTGACTCATATTTATTAGGCTTTGTCAAAGCAAGACTGACAATAGCATTAACAACTCTTACTGACTTTAGAGATATCTCTGCATGTAGAAAAGACCTAGCACAGTTGTATGGATGACTCACTTCTTGGCAGTCATCTCAGATTCTGCCACCTGTCTGATTTCATTTGTTCATACAAATTCCAGAGAATAGTAATTTTTGTTCCTTTTTCCTTTTTAAAAATGTATTCTTCTCTCATATATTACATCCTGACTACTTTCTCCTCTCTATTCTCCTCCTACCCCCCATCCCCACCTCCCTTTCCCCCCATATCCTGTCTTCCTTTGTTGCTCTTCAGAAAAGGACAGACTTCCCAGGAATATCTGTGGTAGGTTTAGTGTTAGCATATAATAGCATAGGAAACTTGGAATAAGGCTGGACTTTAAGATAAAAGACTTACTTCCGAAGTGACATGTCCTTGGGAACTCGCCAAGGACCAGGACTTCTTTGATCTTAGGGCTAGGGGCAGGACATGCCCCCCTGAGGTGTCTACCCTCAGGAGGTCTGTTGTCATTTAACAGCTCTCTGAGAAAAGCATCTGAATGACATGCCCTGAGGCACCTGCCCACAATCTGCGGACCTGCCTGTGAATTCACACCCCTTTGCAAGAAGCTTTTTTGAAAAAGATTGAGCCCAGGGACATAACTTTAAAAGTGCAGGAAAGCTTTTGCCAACAGGTGAAGATATATAATGCAGGATTCACGTGGACAGAGGGCTTGCTCTCTCTCCTGTTCCTGACTCACCCAACAACATTTTCCTCCACTGGTGGAAAAACACAAATCACAATCTCATGGGAAAGTTTTACCCTCTCATATTGACCCATTTGGGGTCTGGAGAGGAGAGGGATTCTCCCTGAGATTCAGAGCTCCAGGACATTGGACCTTTGCAGACCATAAGCATCTGAATAGGTGAGCTGCCTGGGAAACTTTCATATGTTAATTGGTCTTAAGACCACCACAAAGTTGACAAATGAAATTCAGAGACTTTAAGAGACTTTAAAACTGAAAAATTGTATGAATCTCAGGACCCACGCTCAGAGAAAAATATCCCTTGAGAAACCTTAGGTTAATGTTAAATGCTTGTATTATAGGTACTAAGAAGTTTTAGGTGCTAGGTTTCAGAGTTAGGGTTTGGGTTTAGGATTTAGGAATTTTATAGACAATTGTTAGGTAAATATATGTGTAAGGAGCCTGTAAGCAGCTGTCAGCCACAGCCCAGCTGAGGCCCAGCTGTAGGAGCCAGATAAGAAGATAGTGAGTGCCACCATATGTGGATGATGTAGTAATTAGAATAATTAGCCCGCCTTATGCGGATATTATAATGAAGCTAAAATGAAAGTATAAAAACCAAAGGGTCACTGACGTCCTGCCTCTGTCTCTATCTTAGGTCTATGCCCCTTCCTCAGACCTTGTGCTGAGACCTCTCTCTCTATCCCTTGCCCATTCACTCAGGCCTTGAACTGAGACTAGAACTAGGGCTTTGCTCCGAACATTGACACAGGGAACAGGAGAGCCAAGGTCTTCGGACAGGTCGTATGATGTGTGATGTGGGAATATTAATATAAATGTAGGATGTGGTGGTTATATATTGTAATATTAGTTATTCTAGCTTTAATGACCATTAAGTGTTTCTGTTTGATTGATGCAGCTTATCCTGATCCTGTAGAAGTAGAGATATTTCATTTAGTGTAAGTTGTAATTATTATTTAGTATAATAAATATTATAAAGACCAGCCTGCCTAATTGAATTCCATTTGACCTTATTGGGTGGCGAGTGCCGTCACCTGGTCACACGACTCCCTTCCATAGAGAAGGAGGTGTCGGGATTTGGATGATCAAACCGCGCTCTCGACAGCTGGCGTAGTCGGCAGGATGAAAGGAAAAGGATTAGAGGCAGGATAAAAGGAAGGATTAGAGGAATTCTAATAAGCTGTAGCCGGAAGGCCTGTGACAACCAAAGAGGGTTGTATAATGCTCCACGAAGCCAACTCAGGGAATCTTGAGGAAGAGCGGGTTATTGGAGACGGGACCAACCCTGCCTGAAATATTGCCCCAACCCGGGTACACAGTAAGGCTAACTGGACGCCTCGAAGCCAACTCAGGGAAACTTGAGGAAGAGCTGGTTATTGGCGCATGGTACTTTGAAGTCACACGCCCGAAGCTGCTTTTATGCTAAAATTTATTTCAAAAAGATTAGAAAGAAGAGCAGATCTAAAATTTGAAAAATTAATTAAGGCTCAGAACTTATCTAATATAACTTGGTACCTTAGAAAAAAGGAAATTAAGATTCTGTATTGGTTAGCCAATAAAACGTGGAAATGAATTCTTTAAGAAAATAAAAAAATTGCAAATATCTCCAGTAACAGGGAACCAAATCCAGTCAGAAGAAGAACAAAAATGGAGCGATACTGCTAGAGTAGTTAAGGGAAAATTAGGTATGAAACCTACCAAGATACAGGGTGACCTCAAGGATCCAGAGGTAGTCAGACCCTCAATAGAAGGAGCTCATAAAAAGGAAGTGCCGGCTATTTTAATGAAAACTGTGCAAGACATTGATAAGGACAGGCTGATGGGAAAAAGGCATGCTTTAAATGTATTGAAGCGGGAAAAGAGCCTGATCAACTCTGAAACTCCTACTTCGTACTCTTTTCTGGTGGTAACTACTACTAAAAAGACTCCAACCAAATCAGGCATAAGTACATTAGCTCCTACTTTTTCAAATACGCCCCAAACCCGGGAATTGGAAGTGACGGAGACTAGACCATTCAGCCCACAAGAGCTAAGTGAGTTAAGATGGGAATATGCACAAGGTGGCACCAAAGATGCACAGTATATGGTTAGATTGTGGGAAAAAGGGGCAGACACAATCATGCTTTCGAGCCAAGAAATGGCAAAAATTAAAGGAATTATTGAAAACCCGTCTATGTATGATGCGTTAGAACACGTTCTTGAGACAGCAAAGGGAGATACTCATCCCTTATTAGACTGGATAACTGCAGCCTGGAGATATGCTTTTCCATCATTAGACCTAACTCAATTTGAAACTGCAGGAAGATGGTTAATTTATGGAGATGCAATTATAAATGAACCATAAAATTCATAATATACTAAGATTTAATTCATTTATAATCAGGCTACTATACCTCAAGCCTCGCCAATGACACCGGCATTTAGAAAAATTATTATAAAAGGAGCCCCTACCAATTTGAGAATACAAATTACAAGTGGATTACAGGGATGTCAGACGATAGCAGATGGCATTTCCTATTTTAAACAGTATAGAGAATTAGAACAGGATAAAGTAGTGTCATTTCAAGCAAAAATTAAGAAACCTAGGAAGGATAGAAATAGACCATATGTTAATATTAAAGTAAGACCTTTTGGAAATACTAGAACAATGAATATAAGACCTCCACCAAGGAACCCAGGATTTATGAACAGGTTCTGGGGAAGGAAGAACAAACTTTTTCATAGACAGCCACCACAGGATAGAAGCAATAATAGTCAACCACCACAAAATAATGGACAAGATTACAGGCGGAACAGAAATTTTTTAGGCAGAGGCAACAATCCATCAGGCAGGTTCCGACCTTACCCACAGAATCGCTCCCGTGTCAACGAGCAATATCGCAATGGAAGACCTACGCGATAAACTTAAGTGACCTAGACAAAAGGTCTAGTATCTAGCTGCTGTTGACCTTTTGTAAATATTCCCAGAGTCATCGAAAAGGGAATAATACCAACTAAATGGCTTATTGATACAGGAAGCCAAATCTCTATTATAACAGATTTAGGAAATCAACAAAAAGGACATAAATATGTAGTTTTACAAGGAGTAAATTCAGAAAGAAGGGTACAAGGTGCTTGAAAACTAGCACCTTGTAATGTATTAGGAATTGAAGAGATTAAAGCTTTAATGCCACAATACTTGAATTATAAGAAAATAAAAAAGATAATGGTTAATTTAGCAGAAGTAAAAATAGAACCAGTACAGCTTCCTAAAACTAAACCAAGTTTTACTCCTCAATATCCAATAAAAGGAGGAATTGAAGAAATAAATCAAAGTATTAAAGATCTATTAAAAGAAAATATAATAATACAAGCCCAAAGCTCTAACTATAACTCCCCAGTATGGCCAGTACAGAAACCAAATGGCAAATGGAGATTTACTGTAGATTATAGGAGAATTAATGAAATCAGTGATAAACTCCCTGGTCAGTTACCAGACATTGATAATATTTTTACACAAATAAAAAGGGCATCACCAAAATGGCTGGCAACCATAGACTTATCCGATATGTTCTTTGGCATATCATTGCATCCAAATTCTCAGGAATTGACCACTTTCATGTGGCAAGGTAAGCAGTATAGATTTCTTAGATTACCACAAGGATATTTGAATAGTCCTATCATCGCACATACGGCATTAACCGAAACTCTCAAGGATTTTGATTCCAAGGGGGTGGAATGTCATATGTGGATGACTTAATAGTTTTTGGACAGGAAGAGAAGGAAGTAGCAGACACTGTGAAGAAATTAATACAGCATTTGAGAGATAAAGGATGGACAATTAATATGGATAAAGTGCAGGGTCCTGCACAAAGAGTTAAGTAGACCAATGTACCCCTAGGGTAGGTTGCATTAATTACATAGAAATACATTGGACTACAACTGGTCCAGAAATACCTCATTCTGTGATAGATAAGTTAGAAAAAATAGAGAAACCAATAAATAAGACTCAGGTACAACATCTTATAGGATTGTTTGGATATTGGAGACAACACATTCCATATTTACAATTAATGTTACAACCATTATATAAAATTACTAGGAAGGCAAATGATTTTGAATGGACAGAAGAACAGGATGAGGCAGTAAAATATTTAATAAAGTGTATAAAGGAATATAAAAAATTATATTACAGTTCAGAGAATAGTACTATTATTATAGAAGTACTTTTTGCCAAGGGACATGGCAATTGGAATATATTTGTTAAAAGTGAAAGGATGTTACCAGTAGGATTTTATAGCAAACGCTTTCCTTGGTCTGAAAACCGGTTCTCATTATTCGAAAGGACAATTTGGGCCGCATATGAGGCAGCCAAAGCCACCGCTACAATGATAACCCAAAATCCGGTTATAATCCATATGGAGTTTCCCATCCTAGATTGGGTAAAAGCCCCGGGGGGAAGCCTGGACAGGCCTACCTATTGAAGGAAGGGTGCTCCAATGGAAATGGTACTTGGAAGACTTTGTTAAACGTCACCAAGTGTCACAAAAAGGGAAAATGTCAGCAATGTCTGAAAACATGCTCCGACAGCAACCTGAAGGTGATTGGTTGGTGGAACCTCCCGAAGTTAAGGAGGAAGCGTCACCGTCTACTCCCATCGGACGATGGGGTACAAAACCCTACCAATCAGGTATGTTGCAGGCATGGTTCACAGATGGCTCATCAGCTACCCATGGTGGTAAAATTAAATGGAAAGCTGCCGCCTACCGACCATCGGATGGCATGACAATTACAGACCAAGGTAATAGCAAATCAGCTCAGCATGCAGAAGTAATAGCAGCATTGTTAGCAGCTAGACAAGCATTAAAAGAAAAAGCTAAATATATGACAATTTATACTGATTCATGGTGTGTAGCGAATGGAATAGCTATATGATCAGGAAAATGGAGAAAGACAGGATGGAAAATAAATGGTAAAGATTTATGGTCTAAAGAAGCATGGGAAGAATTAGACCAAATAAGTAAACAGGTGAAAATAACAGTTTATCATGTAGATGCTCATACTAATAAAAAGGATGAAACTAGCACAAATAATGCAATAGTAGATCAAATAGCTAGTGCAGTATTGAAAATAAGGAGAACTTATGAAATTAAGGATGAAGCACCTTTAAGAAAGAAAATCAAAGCCAGATATGAAATAGTGAAAACAGAATTAGAAGTAGCAGTAAGAGAGAAGGAAATATTGGATCTTCATAGAGCTATGGGACATTTAGGAACCCATGCTCTGTATCAATGGTTTACCCAAAGAAACATACAAGTATCATGGCATATAGTTAAAAATGCCATTAGAGGATGCCAGTCATGCCCTAACCAGAAAACCAGATTTAATAAACAATATAAAGGTGTTATAGGACACCGAACAGGTTTTAACACATTAATACAAATTGATTTTATAGGACCATTAAATGCATTTAAGGGACCATATTTATGTACAATAGTAGATATCACTACTGGTTTGGCATTGGCCAGACCAGGACCAAAACCAACTCAAGAGGTAGCTATGCTTGTGGAATGTGTGCCTTGGTGCTTAAGCACACATTTTACAGGTAAAAGAATACAGGATTTAGCAAAAAATTTAGACATTCAGTGGGACTTTCATCATGTCTATAACCCTACTGCAGCAGGAGCTATTGAGCGCCTGAATGGCCTTTTGAAGGCTCAATTATTGCAGGAACAAGGAAAACCATTGGCAAGAGCTTCATTGGAAGCAATTAGAAATTTAAATGAAAGACCTAGGTTATATAGAGGAAGCCCATTAAGTGAAGCTATAAAATATAAGTTATGAAATGCCCATTGATGATGATAAATCAGTAATGAAACCTCATATTCGTGTTTTTAGATCACACAAGGGACAAAGCCTCCGGAAAGCAGAAATTGTCGCCCCAGGCACAGGAAACCAGGTGTGGATAACCCCAGGTAAAGGGGAACTAAAATTGGCAATTAATAATCACCTGGATAGCATGTGTCCTGTGGGTAGGACTTCCGATTTTGGACGTGATAGGAGACTTTTGCTTAGCTATATGGACAGGAAACAATACACATACAGCACAGGTGATAATGAATCACACTATGTGCATTTTTCACAAAATAAAATAATATTTATTATATTATTGATACTGGCTAATGTGCCAATTTATGCAGCCAATCAAACCACTACTGCCAACCCAATTTCATTTAAGAAAGTTAATAAATATAATGTGACAAACAAATTACACTTTTATGCCTGTTGTATACAATGTGTATAGGCATAAAAGAAACACTTTATTTTTGGAAAAATTTAAATTTGACAATTAATAATGAAGTAGAATATTGGCATACAGGTTATATCCATATTACTTTTCGATGTGGAATGTACATTCTCAATATGAAACATGGCATCAGGTAGAATGGTTAGCACATAAGCCCAAAGGCTTAAACCAAACATTTTCTGTAGATTGGGATGAAGTATATTATCTTCCAATGTCTAATGAGTTTTGGCCAGATAGGAAAGAACATGAAGGAAAATTAATAGACAGAGGAAGCATAAGTCATAAAAACAAAAAATATAAATTATATACAGCCCATTTCCCGCAAGGTTATTTATACCCACCTCCGGGAAATCCAAAAGTAGTATCAGCACCTATGATAGTACCAGATTTAAAAACACCAGCTAAAGTTATTTTATTTCCTAGAGTAAGGAAAGTTAGACTAGAAATAGATCTACAGGTACTAACACCACCAAAGATGTATTGTTCCAAAGAAACATCATGGTTTCCAGGTTTACAATACTCCTCACCTGTTAGGATAGGAAGAAAACCCCTACAACTAGGTATACTTTTAGGAGCAGCATTAGCTGGATCTATAATGGGAGGTTTGTTTGGTGGTGGAATTTCAGCAGCTATGCTAGAACCAATTAAAGCAGAATTAAATAATATTAAACATATTAATAGGCAAACTTCAGAAGCTATATCATCTATTTCTGCATCTATTGATGCTTTAAATGTAATAACACAACAGATAAGAGCAGAAATGGAAATTCAGAGACGAGAATGGGGAGCACAAGAAAAATATTTAGAAAAGCAGATAATGAATAATCATAACTTACTTATGTGTCAACAATATATGCTAGCAGCACAAAAAATGGAAAGAGAGTTAGACACATTTTTTACAACAGGTATGGGCAGAAGAACATCACTTTATCAAACTTTAATGGACCCCGCAATAGATAGTTATTGTGAAGGAGGACTATGCACACTGAATACTTTACAAGTATTTCTAGACAATGCTTATACAGGTTTTCATACTAAACCTGTACCACAGTGTGGAACTCAAAATTAGATCCATTTTCAGTAATTAAAAATACATGGGTTACACCAATAGACCATTTTCTTTTTATTAATGTAAATAACACACCAGCTTACATACCACAAGATGATACCTTAACATTAGGACAAAACACATATGTATACACCCATGTACCAATTACAAAATTCACCCAAACTAGGTTAGCACCAACAACAATGACAGATACAGTATATAATATGGGTGATTGGACATGGTTAGTATGTACAAATGTAGAAATGACTATACAATGCACCAATTTAAATAGAGAATTTTTTAATGATACTACAACAACTTGGAATATTAAAAAAGGATGTTGGATGGTGCATAATTGTTCATTATTAACTACAAATAATGAAACTAGGGTGACACAATTATCTATACAAGAAGTTCATTTATATTCCACACCTTTCCAACTTTTAGAAGATTTAGAAAAGGATCATTACCAAACTTTTATTAAGGCACAACAAGAAATGCAACAGATAGCTGAATATAATGAAAAACAGCTAGAGAGTATTCATAAGAAAATTAAAGAAGCACAACAGAGTCTGGATAGACATGTTTTAGAAACTCATAAGCTAGTTGGAATTTTAAGAACCAGTACACTTATTGATAAAGATTGGGCAGAAAATATAAAGAAATGCAGTTTTTGGGACATGACGGCTAGATTGTTCCAATTAGACTTTATTTGTACACCATTAGCAGGATGGTGGGAATGGTTTAAGGAAATAGGATTTGTAGTATGTTGTGCAAAAGAATAGTCTTTGCTTTGAGGATACTTATGTTTTTTAGAAACAAGGAAAATGACCACAGACCCCTCTGGAAGACGTTTTGGGCTCATTCAGAAAGGAGGAATCCAAACAATGCTTAAGACGATCTTCTATGACAAATATGGACCACTAACAGGTTTATGGTCAAGAATGGGTATAGTAAATAATGTAATAGTAAGAAATTGTACATTTTGTAAAAATAAATATACTTCAAAATATTTGTATGGGGTAATGCAAATAGAATTATTACCTGAATTGATTTACAATATAAATTAGAACATGAGGATAAACATCCAATAGATAGATGCTTGCATGTACTTGCAAGCATATTGTCATGCTATGTGTCTAAGGATAAATATCCACATTATGAATTATGCAGAAATGTGATAAGACATGATACTGAAGGAGCAATGAAATTATTGGAAGGTGAATGGTATTGCAAAAATGCTATGACTGGTAGATATTTTCCTGCTACATTACAAGCTTTAAGTAATAAATTTTTACTAAAACCATATATAAGAAGATTGTTACAAGAATACAATGATTATACAAACTGGATGAATTATTACATAAAAAATAGATTACAAAATAGATTAGGCCATAAAAAATTAAGTAGATATCCCATTGATATTACTCGTACCAGAGTAAAACCATATGATGATAATAACACTGTTCTATCTGTAGAATCTTATTCATTACAGTTATGGCTCCGAGAACTGACCCATCCAGGAGAAGACTGGGATTAATACAACAAGATGGAGTAAGGAAGTGCATCAGAGAAATGTATGCAAAACATTTCCAACCCTTACAGGAAATCTGGGGACAAATGGGAATTATGAAAGAATCAGATGCATTTCCTGAACAAATGCATTTCCTGAACAATGTTATTTTTGCCTATCAAAAGGAGCAACAAAATTTATACCCCAATTTGGATTGCTACCAACAAAAATGGACTTATTGCCAAATGTGATGGCACATTTCGTGCTACATGGACCTGGAACTGAAGAACAAAAACAAACAGATAGAATGCTACATGTATTAGCTAGTTTAATAACCTGTTATTTGGGAAAACCTTGTTTGGATGCATATAGCCAAATAAGAATTATGGCAGAAGATATTAATAAGACTGAAGAAATTATATACCTTTTGATACATGAAAAATGGCCTGGATCAGATACTACAGGATGGCTTGATTTTCATTTAGATAAGTTATTACAAAGTTTTTGCTGTAGAATTATGATAAGATCATTTATAATAGACTTGCTTAAAGAATACTCTGCTTATATGACTTGGTTAGAATATAGAATTAAGTGGATGAGGAAACAGCATAGTAAAAACAACCGAGCTTTTGATAGACTCTTACAACCTACAATAGATTATAGTATAGAAAGCCTTGGAAAAGGGCGACCAGGAGGATTGGTGTCATACAGACACCACCTAGAATAATTTAGGATAAATATTTGTAAACCCCCGGTGTGCCTACCCAGATGGAATGGCAAGTTGCGCCGGCCTGACCAATTAGTGACACCTTTTATGTTGAAGACATTTCAGGTGTCAGGGGGTGGACTGTAAGGAGCCTGTAAGCAGCTGTCAGCCACAGCCCAGCTGAGGCCCAGCTGTAGGAGCCAGATAAGAAGATAGTGAGTGCCACCATATGTGGATGACTTAGTAATTAGAATAATTAGCCCGCCTTATGCGGATATTATAATGAAGCTAAAATGAAAGTATAAAAACCAAAGGAGACAAACAGTAAGCGGTGATCAGTCTTGTCACTGACGTCCTGCCTCTGTCTCTATCTTAGGTCTATGCCCCTTCCTCAGACCTTGTGCTGAGACCTCTCTCTCTATCCCTTGCCCATTCACTCAGGCCTTGAACTGAGACTAGAACTAGGGCTTTGCTCCGAACATCGACACAGGGAACAGGAGAGCCAAGGTCTTCGGACAGGTCGTATGATGTGTGATGTGGGAATATTAATATAAATGTAGGATGTGGTGGTTATATATTGTAATATTAGTTATTCTAGCTTTAATGACCATTAAGTGTTTCTGTTTGATTGATGCAGCTTATCCTGATCCTGTAGAAGTAGAGATATTTCATTTAGTGTAAGTTGTAATTATTATTTAGTATAATAAATATTATAAAGTCCAGCCTGCCTAATTGTATTCTATTTGACCTTATTGGGTGGCAAGTGCCGTCACCTGGTCACACGACTCCCTTCCACAGACATGGAGGTGTCGGGATTTGGATGATCAAACCGCGCTCTCGACAATATGTATGATAAATAAAAATTTATTGTTACAGATATCAACCAAACATGGCATATCAAGGTTGCAATAAGACTAACCCCATTCCTTCATATGAAGACTGAATGCAGCAATCCAGTAGGAGGAAAGGGGTCCCAAAAGCAGGCAAAAGAGTCACAGATAGTCCCCTCTTTCCACTGTTAGATGTTTCACAATAACACTAAGTTCTACACCCATAATACATATGTCAAGGACGGACTAGATCAGACCCATATAGGCTCCTTGATTGTTAGTTCCATCTCTGTGAGCTCCTAGGAACCCTGGTTAGTTGATTCTGAAGGTGGATTTCTTTTGGTGTCCTTGACCTCTCTGGCTCCTACAATCCTTCCTCACTGTCTTCCTCAGGATTCCCTGAGCTCCATCTAATGTTTGGCTGTGAGTCTCTGCATCTGCTCCCATCAGTTGGTGGATGAAACCTCTCTGTTGACGATTATGCTAGCCTTCAGTCTATAAGTACAGCAGAATATTATTAGGAATCATTTAATTGACTTAATTATGAATAATTGTAAAACTATGGAAAGCCATTGTTGTATTACATTCATGATATCATGTAAGCCAATATAGTAAATCCTCATAATGAATAGTCCTTTTATTGATTATAGAGGTGCTATAATTGACATAATTAATTATTATTATCATCAATTATTATTATTTTGCCTGTAGTATTTGGTTACATCCTAGATCTCTAAACTGTCCAACCTCTAGTTCCTGGCCCTCTAGGCAGTGTCAGACATGGATTCTCTCTCCTGGCATGTGGCTCAAGTTAAACCAGTCATTTGTTGGCCACCTTACCCTCCCCCCCCCAGCACATCTTGCAGGCAGGACACATTGTATGTCCAGGTTTGTGGCTGGGTTGGTGTCCCAAATCCTCTACTGGAAGACTTGCATGGTTACAGAAGATGGCCTGCTCAGGCTCCATATCCCTCATAACTAGACGTTTTGCTAGGGAGCAGACATTTTTGACAAATCACTTTCTATTGTCAAATGGGACTGACAGAAATGTGTCCCTTCTACTAGACTGTGAAATATATGCTCAGAACATGGCAAAATACTTGGAACATAGCACAAAGACATCATTTCAAGGAATAAAACACTACATGTCTAACACTGAATTCAATCCAAAATCTTTAAATGGTGGATAAGCAATCACTTCTTAATACCATCTAAAATATTTCTATAATATTTATTATATCTTTAGCAACTGAAACAATCAAACAGATGATTTCAGATGACCTTGTGACCAATTGTGTATAATACGAGTCACTTAATCTCTATTCTAAGATACACTAAGCTTAAAATGAAAATTATTCCATAGTAGAAAGGATGACAGCACTTCTTTGCTTTGAGTCCAAGTCTGTGTGTGTGTGTGTGTGTGTGTGTGTGTGTGTGTGTGTGTGTTTATCTTTTAGGTTAATGTAGGCTGCAGCTCCAGACTGCTTCTTGTGTTCAGCAGGATGGAGGTACTATAGAACTTTAAAAATTACCTTTTCCTTATCTCTATATCCCAACAACATGTCTTTGTTGGCTTCATTGAATATTTCTGAGTTTAATTTAATTTTCAAAAATGTACATGATTTCCTTCAAAAACACAGAGTTATTCACAAGCAGATACTGTTGTATTACTCAGGGTTCTATAAAGGAACAGCACCTCTATAATCAATAAAAGGACTATTCATTATGAGGATTTACTATATTGGCTTACATGATATCATGAATGTAATACAACAATGGCTTCCCATAGTTTTACAATTATTCATAATTATATACTAGAAGTCTCTTCACATAAATTTTCTCTTGTGGGAAGAACTTTCTTCCTTCTTAAAACTGGACTCTATAAAGTACACAAGGTGCTTTTTAGTCCTAGATGCTATTAAATTCCAACAAGCCAAAAAGCATTTATCAAATCCCTACTAAATGTCAAACATTATATTAATGCTGAGAAAACAAAGGATAAAATGGCAAACTATGAAACCTTATAGTATTCACAGCCTATCCGGGTAAAAGACTGAAAAACAAATACATTCCATTGTAGTAAGTATTATAAGAGCAGTGCATTCATAAAACAGATTCATTTTAATTAAAGAAATAGAAATTTTGTTGGCAAAGGCATTTTAAAATAATGACTATAAGTTTCTCCAGAGAAATAGCTTTAGAAGGGGACAGAGGGTCAGAAAAAGACAGCAGTTTTAAGATTCATACTAAGTAGCTAAATTTTTGCTGCAGGTTAGCAACATGAAATAGAACTGGGCAGAGTAGAATCCCAACTCTGTTCCCAGTAATTCCTTAAAGATCTAACCTTCTCACTTATTATAGCACTTTATCTACATATGTTGAGAGCTTTGTGGACAATGGCTTGTTATTCTTCTCACCCAGGCCTGCTAGGGGCCTAGAGAATCACACTACAGAATATGGCATCCTGGCAACTTAAAGGTAGAGATGCAAGCTGCTGGTTGACTCTGACTTTTGTTCTTTGAACAGTAAAGAACAAAGGAAAGGACATATTTTTAGAGTTCTATGTAAGCACACACAGATCTGTATATCACCAAAGAGTCATGGAGGCTAATGAGAAAAATTATCTCATCAGTACAACACTCAGATGGAGGCAGGGGCACTAGAGTTTCAGTCTCTCTCATCTGGCAAGCTATCCATCAAAGTCCTTTTCTGTCCTTCCTGCCTTCCAAGGAGAGTACAGACTCTGTTCCTCTGAGAAATGCCCATGCAGATGGACTGCAGGAAATACAAGATATATCAGGTACTCTACAAGCAGAATAAGAAATATGAGTGTGCATTCCCACTTTTTCTCTATGTGAGAGGGCCACAGACTGAGGAATTCTAAGCAACTGCTAAGGAAAAAGGAAAACATATACCTTCCACACACACAGCTCCCTGTCACACAGCCATAAGCACATACACACTCAAATATACACAGGCATAAACACTATAGACTGCACACTATATACACTTAGCATAGACTTATACTGTATATCTTTATATGTATACAGTTTCACTCATGTAAACATGTGATGCATAATCATAACACACATCACATACATATATAGATATATAAGTAAATACAGTTTTCACATATTCATAAACATGCATATATAGCCATAGAATTGGCATATATCACAATGTAAATAGATTTTTAATCTCATGTTCTTTATTGATGGTGTACTTCATAAATTCTATTTTATATTTTTCCCTTTAGTTAAGAGTTGAGTTTTTTTTTTCATTCAGTATTTGAAATTTTCATTTTTATATATAATGTAGCTTACTAATATGCATCCCCCATTACTCCCTGCAGTGCTCCCCCCAAGAACTTTTCATCATATCTCACTCCAACTCCATATTCTCCTTTTATAATTATTTATGTAGAGGAATTTTAATTCAGAATATCACTGCTCTGGCAAGAGATCACAACCAAAGGCCTTCTAGGTCTGTGTTATCCAGCTGGAATACAAACCTGCCTTTAATCCCAGGAGACAGAGGCAAGCAGATCTCTGAGTTCAAGGCCAACTTGGTATAGAACCAGTTTTGGGTTAAAAAAAAAGAAAAGCTTTGGTCCAGGCATGGTGGTATATGCCTATAACCCCAGAACTCAGGAGACAGAGCATGCAGATCTCTGAGTTCTAGCCAGTGCTGTTCAGTCAGTTCAGTTGAGTCAGTGAGTTCAGAGGCAGTGCAGAGGAGTTGAATTTTCAGCATGAGTTGAGTCCAGTTCACGGAATTCTGAGGCAGTTTTACCAGGACAACTTTACAGAGACAAGTTGAAGAGAGAGCAAGCTAAACACAGGTGAAGGAAGAATGAGCAAAAGAATGAGAAGGAGCCAGAAGATTAGAACAGATTGTTAGAGTTAGTTTAAGGCCAACCAAAACAATTCAGTGAGAAACCTAGAGAGAAGCCAGATTGAATCAGTCAGCTTGGAGAGGAGTTTGAGCCAGAACAGCTGAGTTGAACCAGCTAGAAGAGTTCAAAAAAGAGTGAGCTTATTCAGAAATAAGTCTTGGAGGCTGAAAACATTTGATGCCTGGATTAGATTGTACAGAGGCTAGAAGCTTCCAGGACTAGGCCTAGGTTAGCAGATGGAGTCAGTAAACTTCTAAGACAATTAGACAGGCAAATAAAAGTTACTTTTACATGTTTATTTTAACCTAGTGATGGGTCATCATTGAATGTCTATTATTTATCTTCTGGACTCTAGATGACACAATGAGCACATATCTCTGAATTAGATGTGTATATATGACATTCATTCTAGAATTTCATAGGTTATCAACACCATGAAGGCACTGCAGAGAAGGTTGGCAAGAAAAGAGATGGAGTAGGATGTGAGACAGGCTAGAGAAAACTAATTTAGATTAGTTCAGGTAAACTAATTAGTTCATTGCATAATATACAGAGTTAAACTTTAACCAGAGAAGGTAAAGGCATTGAGAGTAAGACCAGAAGAAGTACACTGACTTCAGAGCACAGGGAAGAAGTCATTTGTGAAGTGGAAGAGTTGTTTTTGTCTAAATTTCCAGCTGGTTGTTATTCATGGAATTTGACTAAATAATGAGGGTCTCTGTGTCAAAAGTATAATAAATAGCTAGTGGTTATTATTCCTCTACCAAATAGCACTCTTATAATATCACTGTAAGAGAGTTTTTTCAGAAATGAGGAAATAGAGACTCAGAGGGATATAAGGAAAGGCTTCTGATTCAGCTTGAGTGTTCTGGAGTGCAGAATTCATGCCTCTTTTAATTTGCTTATGATACATAACAGAGTGAGCATTACTTAGAGCCACTAAAGTCCAATCTGAAACAGTGTTTGAAGGGTAGTACTCTTCTGAAGTCTGTAAAAGAAATCTCACAACTGTCAGAGAGTGCAGTTCAGTGATAGGACATTTACCTAGCATGCACAAGGTCCTTGTTTGTACCCAGCACAACAAAAACACACAAAAATCGTCACAAAAATTTTAACAGCTTGGGTTGTAAAATATTTACATAAAATACCTTTAGTAGGTGAATGTGTTAAAGAACTAAGGAAATAATTAAAACATTTACTATTGGCTATCTTGAAGCTCACTGTTATGTATTTTGTGTTATTGCCTACTAGACCCTGTCTGGATGGACTGTGGTCCTTGATAGTTCTTATTTTTATCATCATTCATTTCACAGACATTTAAAAAATTTGCTATTTCTAGTCATTATGACAGCAGTTTAGGGTATAGATAAGTACAAGATTACTGAGCCACGTTTTACATGCAGTACTGAAATGAGAAAAATTAAAAAAAAACTATTATAATATGGTTATAGAAAATGTTAAGATAGATGATATAGGGGATCTAACTTAGATGGGGAGAAGACCCAGTGAGAATTCTGTCAAGAGAGATATGAATCTTCAAAATAGTAGTAGAAATTGATCAGGTCAAAATTAAAATCGAAGTCAGACAAAAAGTGACAGAACAGAACATTATAGAAATTTTTAGTTGGCCAATAAAAGGGCAGCTATGCAGGTAAACAGCATGAATGGGAACTCTAGAAAGAGAACTTGTCTCTGCAAAGATTGAATAGCTGATTACAACTTCAGCATTTTGAAGAGACTGGAATGTTGCAAGTCTACAGAACCTTACCTTGGCCTAGTGTTAGCCACTGGAACAGTCATTTCTTGCCCATTCCCTCTCCATCTTGCTGGAACTGCCTGTTTAATGCACTTTAAACTTGGCTTGATTAGTGACTTTCTTTGTTCTGTAAAACTTTAAAAACTTCATGAAATGCTTTCATGTTCATACATCAAACTGTTCCCTAGCCAAAATTCTTCAGAATGATTCTAGAACAAACTATCTCTTACTCTTTTCAAGATCAGACCTGTGATTTTTGTGTTGAGAACATTCAACGTAAAAAATAATAAACTCTGTTTAAAACCTAACCAGAAGTGGGGGTGTATGGGAGGATCCAAGATGGTGTTAACCACGGAGCATTTTATCTGAGTATTAGGTGAATGAGATTAGTCACTGTGGAGTGAATGTGAGGTCCTGCAGCTGACTGTGAAACACAGATGGGGTCTGAATTTCTGCAGCGAACACTGAGTCTGGTTACCATGGGAAACAGCTCAGACAGTTCCCAGAAACACCACCCTGAGATCAGCCAGCTTGGTCACTCATCTGGAGGGGAGCACTAGCCCACAAGTGGATTCAGCCCATGGCTCCAGTCACAGATCACCAGCCCTGCCTGTCTGCCTGATATCTAGTCTCCAGTCAGACCTAATTGGGAAAAAAACCAGACCACAAGAGCAAAGAAAGTAAGATTTTCTTTCCAGAGTTCCCAACATGTTGGCACAGTATGTACTTTAGCTGAGTGGCAGAAACCAAAGCCAGCTACTGGAAAGCAATCAGGATCTGAGACTGACTTCATCTGCAGTTAGACACAGTGTGTTCCCCACAAACATTGGGGCAGCTCACCTGAGCACCTGAGCTTTTGAGGCAGTCATCAACAGGCACGCCTGAAGCTGACACCCATCTTGGGTGGAGCTCCCTGCCTGTACCTCAGCCAAGCTGATGAACCAGAATGACTATGTCAGGGAGGGGAGAACACAGGCTGAACCACAGCTGGACTTGCCTTCCTGAGGAGATCCACCAGCTCTCAGATTCTGACAGGATAGCTCCCTCCTTACTCTAAGCCCCTTTATATAGGTCCAATTGGGGTACAACCAGTTGAGAAGAGCATAAGTCACTCTCTGGGAACCAGTCTACTACAGGAACCTCCCCATCATCCAGAGGTGGACACCAGGACGTCAGGATCACCCAGTCCCTAGAACAGGGGTTTTTCTTGAGCACTAAGGACAACTGGTTTCAGAAACAAGCAGAAAACAACAACAGAGTCAAGGAGATGACTAGAGGCCAGTGCAAGAACATGATCAAAAAAACCCAAACCAATATGACATCTCCAGAACCTACCTATAATACTACAGATAATCCTGGTAATTCTAAAAAAACTGAAACAAAGGAAAATGACCTTAATCCTACACTTATATTAATAATAGAAGGCTTAAGGGAGGAAATAAAATACCTCAGAGCAACAACAAAATACTGCAAAAGAGGCAATGAAAATGATTAAAATTCTTAAAGAAATGGAAGACCTACAAAGTGATAAAGAAAATACAAGTTGAGACATCTGTGCAACTGGAAAACCTTAGGTACAGAAAAGGAACTATAGACATAAGCCTCACCAACAGAATACAAAAGATGGAAGAAAGAATCTCAGGCATGGAGGATAAAATTGAAGAAATTGATACATCTGTCAAAGAAAATGTAAAATCCAAAAAAAGTCCTGACACAAAATCTTCAGGAAATCAAGGATACTATGAAAAGATGAAATCTGGACCATAGAGCAGTGCATCTGAGTAGTAGGTGAATGAGATTAGTCACTGTGGAGTGAATGTGAGGTCCCCTAGCCGACTGTGAAACACAGATGGCTTCTGAATTTCCGCAGTGAACACTGAGACTGATTACCAGGTAAAACAGCTCAGGCAGATCCCAGGAACACCCCCCTGAGATCAGCCAGCTTGGTCACCAGTCTGGAGAGGAGAACTGGCTAGAGCAGATCTAGCCCAGGAGCAGATCCAGCCCACGGCTCCAGCCACATATCAGCAGTCATTCCTGATATCCAGCCTGCACGTGCACCTGTACACCCAAGAGGGAAAAACAGCTGGACCCACAAAAGCAAAGGTAAGTGAGATTTTTTTTTTCTGGAGTTTCCAACATGGCGGCACAGAGTGCACTGTAGCTGAGAGGCAGAGACCTAACCCAGTCACAGCAAAGCAATTAGGAGCCAAGAGTAACTACAAACAGAGCCCACGACTGTGTGTTTTCCACAAATACTGGGGCGGGTCACTTACCCCGCCTAGCACCAAGCATTTGAGGCAGTCAGCAACGGGCAAACTGAGGCTGGCACCTAACTTGAGTGGAGCTCCCTGCCTGCATGGTAGCCTAGCTGCAGAACCAGAATGACTGTGTCAGTGAGGAGAGAACACAGGCCCAATCACAACTCCACCTGCCTTTCTGAGGAGACCTGCCAGCTCCCAGGTCCTCAGTGGATAGCCCCCTCCTGACTCCAATCCCCTGTACATTGGTCCAATTGGGTCAGAACCAGTTGAGGAGAGCGGCAACCACTCTGCTCTCCAAGAGCCACTCTATTACAGGAACCTGCCCACCATCTGGAGGTAGACACCAGGATCTCAGGATCAGCCAACCCCTAGGGCAGGGAGTTTTCCTGAGCACCAAGGACAACTGACAAAAGAAACAAACAGACAACACCAGAATCAATCAGATGACAAAAGGTCAGCAAAAAAAACACAGTAAAAAAACCAAATAAACTCAAGACAATAGGATGTCTCCAGATCCTAGCAATAATGCTACAGACAACTCTGGACATCCTAACACAATTGAAACAAAAGAAAATGACCTTAATCCTATGCTTATATTAATTATAGAAGGCCTAAGGGAGGAAATCAAATACCTTAGAGAGCAACAACAAAGTACTGAAAAGGAAGTGATGGAAATGAATAAAGCCCTTAAAGAAATGGAAGACCTGAAAAGGGAAGTTGAAGCAATGAAGAAAATCCAATCCAAGACATCCATTGAACTGGAAAACCTTAAGAAAGAATAGGAATTACAGACACTAACATCACCAACAGAACACAAGAGATGGAAAAAAGAATTTCAGGCTCAGAGTATAAAATTGAAGAAATTGATACAACTGTCAAAGAAAATGTCAAATCTAAAAAAGTCCTGACACAAAACCTTCAGGAAATCAAGGACACAATGAAAAGATGAAATCTCAGAATAATAGGAATAGAAGAAAGAGTCCCAGCTCCATGGACCAGAAAATATCTTCAACAAAATCATTGAAGAGAATTTTCCAAATCTAAAAAAAAAGAGATGCCTATAACTGTAGAAGAAGCTTACAGAACTCCAAATAGATTAGACCAGAAAAAAAATCTTCCTGCCACATAATAATCAAAACACTAAATGTACAGAACAAAGAAAGAATATTAAAAGCTGCTAGGGAAAAGGGTCAAGTAACATATAATGGCAAACCTATCAGAATCACACCTGACTTTTCTTCAGAGACACTAAAAGCCAGAAGGGTCTGGACAGATGTCTTGCAGACCCTAAAAAACCACAAATGCCAGGCCAGACTACATACCCTGCAAGATTGTGAATCAACATAGATGGAGAAAACAAGATATTCCATGACAAAGGTAGATTTAAACAATATCTATACAAAAATCCAGCTCTACAGAAGATGTTGGAAGGAAAACTCCAATCCAAAGAGGTTAACTACACACAAGAAAGCACAGGAAGCAAATAGCATGCCTGCAGCAAAACCAAAAGAAGAGAAGGCTCACTCACACACAATTTCCACCAACATCAAGATGGCAGGAAGTAGCAATCACTGGTTGTTAATATCTCTCAGCATCAATGGACTCAATTCCCCAATAAAAAACATAGGCTAGCTGAATGGATGCGAAAACAGAATCCCACATTCTGCTGCTTACAAGAAACACACTTCAGCAAAAAAGATAGGCATTATCTCCAAGTAAAGGGCTGGAAAAAGATATAACAAGCAAATGGATCCAAGAAAAAAGCTGGAGTGGAAATTCTAGTATGCAACAAATTGTACTTTCAACCACCATTAATCAAAAGAGATAGGGAAGGACACTATATACTCATTAAAGGAAAAATCCACCAGATGAAATCTCAATACTGAACATCTATGCCTCAAATGTAAGACCACCTATATTCGGGAAAGAAACACTACTGAAGCTCAAATCCCACATTGAACCTCACACATTAATAGTGGGAGACTTCAACACACCACTCTCACCACTGGACAGATCAATGATGCAGACCAAACAGAGAAATAATGAACCCCACAGATGTCATGAATCAAATGAACCTAATTGATATCTACAGAACATTTCACTGCAAACAAAAGAATACACTTTCTTCTCGGTACCTCACAGAAACTTCTCCAAAATCGACCATATAGTCAGTCACAAAGCAAGCCTCAACAGATACAGGAAAATTGAAATTACTCCTTCTAACTTATCAGACCATTATGGAATAAAGCTAGACTTCAACAATAACAAAAACAACAGAATGCCTGCAAAAACATGGAAACTGAACAACTCTCTCCTCAATGACCTCTGGGTCAGGGAAGAAATAAAAAAAGAAATTAAAATCTTCTTAGAACTCAATGAAAATGAAGGCACAACATACTCAAACTTATGGGACATGTTGAAAGCAGTGCTGAGAGGAGAGTTTATGGCACTCAGTGCCTTCAAAAAAAAAAAAAAAACTGGAGAGTTCTCATACTAGCCACCTAAAATCACACCTGAAAGAGCTAGAACAAAAAGAAGGAAGCAAACACTCCCAAGATGAGCAGACGAGAGGAAATTATCAAACTCAGGGCTGAAATCAACAACTTAGAAACAAAAAGAACAATACAAAGAATCGACAAAACCAAGAGCTGGTTCTTTGAGATCATCAACAAAATAGACAAGCCCTTATCTAAACTAACTAAAAGGCAGAGGGAAAATACCCAAATCAACAAAATCAGAAATGAAAAGGTGGAAATAACAACAGACCTTGAGGAAATCCAAAGAATTGTTAGGTCCTACTTCAAAAACTTGTACTCCACAAAATTGGAAAATCTGAATGAAATGGACGATTTTCTTGATAGATTCCACCTACCAAGGTTAAATCAAGAACAGGTAAACAAATTAAACAGTCCTATAACCCTTAAGGAAAGAGAAGAAGTCATCAGAAGTCTTCCAACCAAAAAAAGCCCAGGCCCAGATAGTTTCAGCACAGAATTTTACCAGACATTCAAAGAAGAGTTAACACCAATATTCTTCAAACTCTTCCACTACATAGAGACAGAAGGAATACTGCCAAACACATTCTATGAGGTCACAGTCACCCTGATAACTAAACCTCACAAAGACCCAATGGAGAAAGAAAATTTCAGACCAATTTCCCTTATGAACATGGATGCAAAGATACTTAATAAAATAGTTGCAAACTGGATCCAAGATCACATCAAAAGTATCATACACCATGATCAAGTAGGCTTCATCCCAGGGTTGCAGGGGTGGTTCAACATTAGAAAATCCATCAATGTATTCCACACATAAACAAGCTGAAACAAAAAAAAAAAAAAAGCACATGATCATTTCATTGGATGCTGAAAAAGCTTTTGACAAAATACAGCACCCCTTCATGTTAAACATCTTAGAGAGATCAGGCATACAAGGACCATACTTAAACATAATAAAGGCAATTTACAGCAAACCAATAGCCAACATCAAACTAAATGGAGAGAAACATAAAGCATTTCCTCTAAAGTCAGGGATGAGGCAAGGCTGCCCACTCTCTCCATATCTCTTCAACATAGTACTTGAAGTTTTAGCTAGAGCAATAAGACAACTAAAGGAGATCAAGGGGATACAAATTGGAAAGGAAGAAGTCAAAGTATCCCTATTTGCAGATCATATGATAGTGTACATAAATGACCCCAAAAATTCCACCAGAGAACTCCTAGAGCTGATAAACTCCTTCAGCAAGGTGGCTGGACACAAAATCAATTCAAAAAAATCAGTAGCCCTTCTTTACACAAAAGATAAATGGGCTGAGAAAGAAATAAGGGAATCAACACCCTTCATAATAGCACAAATCATAAAAAATACCAGGGGGTTACTCTAACCAAGCAAGTGAAAGACCTGTATTATAAGAACTTCAAGTCCCTGAAGAAAAAAATTGAAGACGATATCAGAATATGGAAAGATATCCCTTGCTCATGGATAGATAAGATCAACATAATATAAATGGCCATCTTACCAAAAGCAATATACAGATTCA
Organism: Lophiomys imhausi; assembly: GCA_907164525.1. Lineage (NCBI taxonomy): Eukaryota > Metazoa > Chordata > Mammalia > Rodentia > Muridae > Lophiomys > Lophiomys imhausi. The sequence continues at coordinate 11,827,625 of CAJQZJ010031933.1, forward strand.
ATGTGATTCCTATCCAAATACCAACTCAATTTTTTACAGATCTGGAAAAAAAATTCTTAACTTCATATGGAATAACAAAAGACCCAGAATAGCTAAAACAATCATGTACAATAACAGAACATCTGGCGGTATCACCATCCCAGATTTCAAGCTGTAGTTTAGGGCAATAGTAATAAAAACATCATGGTACTGGTATAGAAACATACCAGTTGACCAATGGAACCGAATTGAAGACCCAGAAATAAACCCACATACCTATGGTCACTTAATTTTGACAAAGAAGCCAAGACCATATAATGAAAAAAGGAAAGCATCTTCAATAAATGGTGCTGGTCTAATTGGATGTCAACATGAAGAAGAATGCAAATAGATCCATACTTATCACCCTGTACAAAACTGAAGTCTAAGTGGATCAAAGACCTCAACATAAACCCAGACACACTAACATTAATAGAAGAGAAAGTGGGGAAAAGCTGATTGAACTGATTGGCACTGGTAGCAACTTCCTGAATAGAACACCAATAGCTCAGGTACTAAAACACACAATCAATAAATGGGACCTTATGAAATTGAAAAGATTTTGTAAGGCAAAGGACACTGTCCTTAGAACAAAACTGCAGCCTACAGACTGGGAAAGGATCTTCACCAACCCAAAATCCGACAGAGTGTTATTATCCAAAATATATAAAGAACTGAAGAAATTTAACACCCCAAAAATCAAATTACCCCATCAATAAATGGGGTGCAGAGCTAAACCAAGAATTCACAGAAGAGGAATCTCTAAAGGCTGAGAGGCATTTGAAGAAATGTTCAACATCTTTGGTCCTCATTGAAATCCAACCTAAAACAACTCAGAGATTCCATTTCACACCTGTTACAATGGCTAAGATCAAAAACTCAAATGATAGCACATGCTGGCGAGGATGTTGAGAAAGAGGAACACTCCCCCATTGCTGGTGGGACTGCAAACTTGTACAACCAGTTTTGAAATCAATCTGGAGATATCTTAGAAAATTGGGAATAATTCTACCTCAAGACTCAGCCATATCCTTCTTGGGCATATATCCAAAAGATTTGAAACAAAACCACGAGGACATTGCCTCAACAATGTTCATAGCAGCTTTATTTGTAATAACGAGAAACTGGAAGCAACCCAGATGTCCTTCAACTGAAGAATGGATAAAAAACAACAACAACAACAAAAAAAAACTGTGGTACATTTAAACAATGGAATACTATACAGCTATCAGAAATGAGGAAATCATGTAATTCGAATGCAAATGGATGGAGGTAGAAAAGCTCATCCTAAGCTAGCTGAAACAGTCCTAGAAAGATAAAAATGGTATGTATTCCCTTATAAATGGATATTAACCATACATCACAGGATAACTATCCTACAACCCACACACCCAAATAGATAGGAACCTAGCATATCTATCCTAGGAAAAATTTTATCCACCAGTGATTCATGGAATGTGATGCAGGTTAGTGGAACACCATACCCTAGATGTTGTGCCATATCAAGCCCCAGTACAAGTGGAAGCACTTGGCCCTCACATGACGGAAGATCTGAGGGAGTATGATATGTGAGGGCCCACCTCATCTGAGGAGAAGGAGAGTACCAAGTAGAAGAACAAGAAGGGAGGGAGGGAAGAAGGATAGGATGGAGGGAGAGAAGGAAAGAGGAAGGGAGGGGCCAGGAGGGGAGGAGGCAGGAAACTATGTTCTAGAAATAACTTGAGAAAACAAAATAATACTTTTTTAAGAAAAGAGTCAATAAGCTTAAGAAATATACTAAAAATACAATATAAAAATTTCAAACTATAATTTACCAAAGGTATATATGCCTTACTGGCATGAAAGGAAAATGGCCTTAATTTCAGATTAGAATGTTAGACTGCAGGTGGTCACATAGATTACACAAACTTGATAGCAGCTTAAAAGATTTTTTTTTTTTTGTAGATGTATAGGATATTTTCATGGGTTGGCATTAAAAAGCAGGTAACAGGTTTAAAATACTGTAAACAAATTAAAGGTTACTGCTGTTCAACCTAGTTTTCTAAACCTCCAAGAGTTGAAAAAACTTGGAGCTAAGGTAAAATACATGAAATGCGTGGTGTTAGCCCATGCCTTTACCTCCAGCAGAGACAGGAGTATCACTATAGAGGTAGTTGTCCTATAAATTCTAGAGTTACAAGGAACAGGGTGGTGATGGTGCTCACCCTTAATCCCATCATTTGAGAAGGATACACCCTTAATCCCAACACACTAGAGACAGAAACAGGCAGATCTCAGAACTCAAGGTCAGACTGACAAAAAAAAAGCTCTAAACAGAGAAAAACTTTGATCCAGGGGTGGAGGAGCACATCTGTAATCCCATCAGTTGGGAACCACATGTCTTTGATCCCAATACTTAGAATGCAGAGACAGGCACATAGGATTTGGAAAGATTTAAGTTCAAAAGCTACATATAAAAGGCATGCTGATATTCAGACAAATTGTCCTTTGAGATCTCAAAATATATACACTAAAGGTTTGTTTAGCTCCAAAATATCAAAATAATTTATTCTTTAAACTGAATTGAAAGATAATAGTTTTTATATTGTCAAAAAACCAAATTTGTTCCAGGAAAAATATTACCTGACACCCCTCCCCAAAAAACAGGAGTGTCCCAGCATTAGGATTAGGGCAGGGCTTTGTTCTTATCTTTCCAGGAGATTTAAAGCATCCATCCATGGAATCCAGGGACAACTGAAGAATGAAAACCTCAGAAGAAAACAGATCAGAAACCAAAGAAGACAAGTAGCCCAGACGATCCAGCCTTTCAGACTTCCTTAATAGCTGTTTCCTCAAAAGTCTACAACCACAACAACTCAAAATTGTTAAGATTGTTAAGCTCCACATACTGATCCTGCCAGAACTTCATTAAAGCCCTGAAGTTCAGCTTCTGTCTACAAACTCCTTAGGACATTTAAATAGCTGAGCACAAAAGGACTGAACATCAAATGATTCTATTAACATTTTAACCATTTTTCTCTTCTTATTTGGGCCCCAAACAGGTTTACTATGTCCCAAATCAGCAGGAAGTCATTTTAAGAGAGTGACGTCCCATCCCCAGAAGGTGGGGAGAGTGTTTTCTCCCCCTTTGGTCATTTGATTGATAATAGAAAATCTTGTTATTTAGGGGAAGAGATTTCAAGCTGTTAAATGGTCTTGTTAAATAGATTTTGGGTGTTAGATCCAGGGACTTCTCTGTTTTTCTTTTCTATATCCTTCTTTCTCTCCTATGTAGGAGTGAACAGATGAGAAAAAATGGGACATAGACATAATATAGGAAAGATCAAGAAAAAAGGACAGATTATTGAATATGTCCTTATACCTTTATATATTGATAAAAAATTAATATTATATTTGGCTAAATTGGTATTGATCTTTGTATATTAATGCAAAATTAAGATTGTATTGGGCTACATTGGTCCTGATTTTTGTCTATTGATACAAAATTAAGATTATATTTGGCCACAATGGTATTGACCTTTGTATATTGATACAAAATTAAGATTGTAATAGGCTATATAGGTTTTGATCTTTGTATATTGATACAAAATTAAGGGTAATGCTTTTTAAAGGTATTGTATCTAGTAATGCTTAAAAATGAAATGTGAAGTTTCGACATTTTGCTAGCAACTGTCATAAACTGTTTAGGATAATTAAGAAATGCAAACTAATAGTCATTCAAGCTTGTCAGTTTGTTAGGTACTGTGACAGTCTATCACAGTTATTTTCTAAGCTAATCTGAAATCAAGTTGCTAAGAGTTAAACAACATTTGCTTATCTAAATATAAGAGATAGTAGGGTATCTTCCAAAACCTCAAGAGGTCTGCAGAATATGGCATTCAAAGATGTTTTCTTAACTTAAGATTTTTATATCGAGACATGTCAGCTCCTGACAGCACCCTCTATTCTACTCCAAATAGAAGATGAGCATCGAAGAATCTCCAGTGTGAGATGGTTGAATTAGTGGCAAGCCTATCTCTTGGCAAGAAAAACCCCTTGTTTCAACTGTAGACAGAATGCTGTCCAAAAAGGACAAAACTTGGAAGCAGGTAAGTTGACAGCCTAGCTCTGCCAAGACAGGGTAGGTAAGTCCTTCATAATTCCTGCTCTACAATCAATGTCTGTCACAGAAACGGGGCCAAATGGCTGAAGATTGATCCTGTAATGAATGGAGAGAAAATGGGAACTGTCCAGACAGCCACTGGTATGTCATTTCTTAGTTTTGGAAGCTGCAGGCCCTGCACTTCCTATATAATCAGATATGTTTATCTCTCTCAGGTGTCTGAGGTGGTTGAAGAATAGATAGCTAGAGTCTCATAGTTAAATTTTTAGTTGTTTAGGAATCAAGACGGTTTTCTGGATCTAAGAAGATGTTTTTAAAATTGTGAGGCAAGTTAGTATGAAAGCTGAGTTAGATATAGAACTTTAAACTCATGGAGATGGTTAGATAGTAGAATGTTAAAGTCAGGTGCCAAATACATATATAAAACAAAAAAAAAAAAGAAATGATGAAATCTCAGAATAATAGGAATAGAAGAAAGAGAAGATTATCAGCTCCAAGGACCAGAAAATATCTTCAAGAAAATCATTGATGAGAATCTCTCAAACCTAAAGAGAGCAATGCTTATAATTGTACAAGAAGCTTACAGAACTCCAAATAGATTAGATGAGAAAAGACAATCCTCCCACCACACAATAATCAAAACACTAAATATACAGAACAAAGAAAGAATTTTAAAAGCAGCTAGGGAAAAGAGCCCAGTAACATATAATGGAAAACTGATCAGAATCACACCTGACATTTCATCAGGCACATTAAAAGCCAGAAGTGCCTGGACAGACATCTTGCAGACCTTAAAAAAACACAAATGCCAGGCCAGACTACTTTGCCAACAAAATTGTCAATCCACATACATGGAGAAAACAAGATATCCCAGGACAAAACTAAATTGAAACAATATCTATGCACAAATCCAGCTCTACAGAAGATGTTAGAAGGAAAACTCCAACCCAAAGAGGTTAACTATGTACAGGAAAAAACAATAAGTAAATAACTCGATGGCAGCAAAACCAAAAGGAGGGAAGCTCACTCACAAACTATTTCTACCAACATCAGGACGGCAGGAAGTAACAATCACTAGTCATTAGTATCTCTCAACATCAATGGACTCAATTCCCCAATAAAAAGACATAGGCTCGCAGAATGGATGCAAAAACTGAATCCTGCATTCTGCTGCTTACAAGAAACACACCTCAGCAAAAAAGATAGACATCATCTCCAAGTAAAGGACTGGAAAAAGTTATACCAAGCAAATGGACCCAATAAACAATCTGCAGTAGTCATTCTAGTATCTAATAAATTAGACCAACCTTAATCAAAAGAGATGGGGAAGGACACTTCATACTCACCAAAGAAAAAAATCCACCAATATAACATCTCAATACTGAATATGTATGCTCTAAATGTAAGGGCACCCACATTTGTTAAAGAAACATTACTAAAGCTCAAATCCCACATCGAACCCCACACATTAATAATGGGAGACTTGAATTCACCAGTCTCACCACTGGACAGACCAACAATGCAGAAACCATACAGACAAATAAGGCACCTGACAAATGTCATGAATCAAATGGACCTAATTGACATCTACAGAACATTTCACCCAAAAACAAAAGAATATACTTTCTTTTTATCACCTCATGGAACCTTCTCCAAAATCAACCATATAGTTGGTCACAAAACAAGCTTCACCAGATACAGGAAAATAGAAATTACCCCTTTGTAATTTATCAGACCATCATGCAATAAAGCTAGACTTCAACAATAACAAAAACAACAGAGAGCCTTCAAAAACATGGAAACTAAACAACTCTCTCCTCAATGACCTCTGGGTCAGGGAAGAAATAAAAAAAGAAATTAAAGTCTTAGAATTCAATGAAAATGAAGGCACAACATACCAAAACTTATGGGATACATTGAAAGCAGTGCTAAGAGGAAAGTTTATAGCACTAAGTGCCTTCAAAAAGAAATTGGAGAGTTCCCATGTTAGCGAATTAAAAGCACACCTGAAAGAGCTAGAACAAAAAGAAGCAAGCACTCCAAAGAGGAACAGATGGGATGGCAGGAAAGTATCAAACTCAGGACTGAAAGCAATAACTTAGAAACAAAAATATCAACACAAAGAATCAACAAAGCCAAGAGTTGCTTCTTTGAGAAAATTAACAAAGTAGATAAACCCTTAGCCAAACTAACTAAAAAGCAGAGGGAAAATACCCAAATCAACAAAATCAGAAATGAAAAGGGGGAAGTATCAACAGACATTGAGGAAATCCAAATAATCATTAGGTCCTACTTTAAAAATTTGCACTCAACAAAATTGGAAAACCTAAACAAAATGGACAATTTTCTTGATACACTCCACTTACTAAGGTTAAATTGAGAACAAGTAAACAAATTAAACAGTCCTATAACCGTTAAGGAAATAGAAGAAGTCATTAGAAGTCTTCCAACCAAAAACAGCCCAGGGCTAGTTGGTTTCAGCACAGAATTCTAGCAGACCTTCCAAGAAGAGCGAACATTAATATTCAAACTCTTCCACAACATAGAAACATAATGTGCACTGCCAAACTCATCTATGAGGCCACAGTCACCCTGATACATAAACCACACAAAGACCCAATAGAGAAAGAAAATTTCAGACCAATTTTCCTTATGAACATGTGTCAGGAGCCGAATGCTCTTGAGGCTCCTTCCTTCATGTACATCTGCTATTCTTAGGCCCTTAACATACAGTGTTCAAGCATTTCCAGAAGCTCTCTGAGAAAGGGGTTGTATAAACATGTAAGCTTATTAAAAAGCTATCCAGTGTTTTGCAAAGTCTCTGCTAAAGAGTACCCCAGAGTTGCTTCTTGCTAACAACCCCCGTTTCCTTTTATCTGTTATTACTGACATGGAGTGACAATTCCCTCATTGCTAATTGCCACGATTCTTGTTTGGCCAGACTTCACACAGAGTCCTCTAAAGGTGGCATTATTATTCTTCATAAGAGTTTACAAACTTCCTGACTCAGTCTAAACAATTGTAGAAGTTAAAGAAGTTAGATAGTTGATAGAAAACATACAGCTGTATGTGGTTGAATGGTTATAAAATAAAATTCATGTTTCTGTTGCCTATAAGAAACCCACCTTTATATGCAAGCATCATTTTGATGCAAAAGGAAGGAAAAATATATTTGAACCAAATGTAACCAGGAAGTAAGCATACATCGCTGTCTTAATACATGACAAAACATATTTCAAATTGAAACTAATTAGAAGAGATAAAAAAGGACAATTCATCCTAATCCAGGCCAGGGAACAATAAACTAGGAAAACATTATATTCCCAAACATATATACACACACTAATTTCTAGTGTTTGGTATATAATTGCACAGAATTTTATAAAAACTTTACTACAGAATCAAAGACATAGATTAAATCCAATTCAATAATAGCAGAGTTACCACTTTCTCTAATAGACATATTATCTGGACAGAAACTACAGAAACTGCAGAGTTAAGTGATATCATGCAATAAAATATACCTAGCAGATATCTACAGAATGTTCCACAAAAAAATCCCCAAAGGATATATATTTTGCTCAGCACCCATGCAATCTTCTCTAAAATTGACTCTACCCTGGAACAGAAGACAAATTTTAATAAATTCTGAAAAATTGAAATAACTTCATGTATCTTATCTGACTGTAATGTAATAAAAACTGAAAAGTCTACAGTGAACACAGTGCTAGTGAGTATACAAACTTGTGGAAAATAAAGAACTCATTGGTGAATGACTAATGGATCAAAGAAGAGGTCAAGAAGGAAAACTAAGATTTGTTGGAACTAAATGAAAATGAATATCACACACCAAATCCTTTGAATTATATTAAAACCAGTCATATGAGGTAAATTTATGGCTCTATCTGACTACATTAAAAACAATGAGAAAGACACAAATCAGTGACTTAATGAGAGAACTAAAAAATTTGGAAAAGCAAGAAAAATTCATATCAAGTAAACTTCAAGAAAAAAATAAAATTCAAAGCACAAATTTATGAAATAGAATAAAACAATGCAATGTTAATAAATCTATGCGCTTGTTCTTTGAGATGATAAGAAAATTAACAGGCCCAACAAACCAAAATAAAGAAAGAGATGATTCAAATGAGCAGCATCAGAAGTAAACAGGGACATATTACAAGAGACTCTAAATAAATTCAGATCATTAAAAGGTGTAGAGAGCTGCGAAGTGCCGCGCCCTAAAGATGGCGCTGGCCTCC
>CAJQZJ010031933.1:11836016-11851382 GCA_907164525.1 Lophiomys imhausi
TTTGTGAGTTGCGTCATTCCTTGCTGGACAAGGGGGGACGCGACAAAAAGGGAATACTTCAAATACCTGTATCACATTTGGTTTGAAAAATATGTGTTGCTCCATAGGCAATGTTGATATACATGGCCTGTGCTACTGCCTGAGACCATGTTGATGTCTGTGGTCCATGTGGTTGTAGAGGGCCATATTGGTGTCTGTGACCATACTGCAGCAGGGTGCTGGTTGATGTCCATGGCCTGTGTTGCCACCAAAGGCCATGTGGATGTCTATGATGTGTGCTGCCACCTGAAGCCATGTCTATATCAGTGGACCATGCTATAACCAGAAACCATGAGGAAGTTCATGATCCATGCTACTGCTGACTATAAAGGTCAAAGAAGCTTCTTTTGCAGTGCTATCAATGATTATAGATGCACAGAAGAGAATGGGAGACATAGAAGGCTTCTGTGACAACCTCCCCCCTTCTTTTCCTCCCCTCCAAAACCCACATAAAAATAAAAAAAGAAACAGTCTAGATAGGAAGTCATTGAAGAGAACTCTTAAAAAATTATGATAGGGATGCTGAAGTTGATGGCTTTCCAGCTGATGACTTCTGGCAATGGTGGGGGTAGGGAAAAACTCAGTTTTCTTTAAGGGGCTGCTGCCCACTTCGAGGTTGACCATGTTCTAGTGAGTGTATGGGCAACACAAATTAAACTTGGTATTTTTCTTTTCTTTTTTTCTTCTATATTCTTTGTCTTTTGTGGGGGGTGTGCCAAGGGTGGGCATGAACCTGGGAGGACCAAAGAGTGAATGTGATTGGGGTACATTATGTGAAATCTTTAAATAATCAATAAAAATTTTATGTTAAAAAGAAAATCTAAAAGAAGTAGATGAATTTCTAGATGCATCCAAACCATTGAAGATAAATCAAGAAACTATCAATAACATAAACAGACCCATAGCAAATGAGGATGCTGAAAAAAGGCCTTCAAACTTAAAAATAATTAGCCCAGGCCCAGATGGATTCACAGAAAAATTTTACCAGTCACAACAAAGGAGAACTTCCAAACTCCTACATGCTCAGTATTACTCAGCAACAAAACCAGGCAAAAACTTAATACAAAGAGGGAACTATAGATAAATATCCCTGATGAGCATAGATGCAGAATCTTCAAAAATACTTACAAATGGAATACAGACATATGACAAAAATATCCACTGTGATAATGGCTTTATCTGAGAGATGTGAGGATGGTTAAACTTACACAAGTCAATAAACATAGTAAATCATATACATAGAGTTAAAGACATAAATCACATGATAATCTCAATAGATACAGACAAAAATTCTTTTAGAAAACTACATTATAAAAGTTCTAGTGAGCTTAATACTGAAAATAACAAATTCAACATAATAAAGGCTATATATGAAAAACACACAGCTAACGTCATCTTAAATGGAGAAAATCTTGAAGCAATCTCATTAAAACCAGGAAGGACACAAGAATGTCCACCATTGCCTTTCCATTTCAATGCAGTGCTCAAAGCAATGGCTAGAATAATAAGGCAAGTGAAATAAACTAAATGGATACAAACAGGGTAAAAAGAGGGAAATTGGCCCTATTTGTAGATGTGATATTTGTTATACTTGAGCAATCTCAGAAATTCCACCAGAAAACAAGAAACATGCAGTAGTTTCAGCAATGTGGAAGAAATGCAAAAATAACTTTTGTAAATTATTAGCTTTTCTATACACCAACTAATACACTGAGAAAGAAATCATCATTATTATCATCATTATACTCCTATTGAGAATAGCCTCAGAGAAAACAAAATATCTAGTAATAAATCTAACCAGGAAAGCTAAAAGCTTTACAATGAAAACTTTGAATTTCTAGTGAAAATTGAGAAAGGCATCAGAGAATGGAAAGACAACCGTCACATCTAAGGTTAGGGAAATTTATGAGATAGAGTAGGAATGTTGTAAGAGCCAGAGTACCAAGAAGTCTGCTGTGACAATGTATTTTCTAGAAATGATGGGAAAGCTACATAAATGATACCTCAACAATATGGCTGCCTAAACAATACCAGGGAAGGAACAATACCAGGAATTGTTTTGGAGTCCCATCCCTAGAAAATAACTACAGGTAACTAATGAGGGGTTCATCAATATCATGTGGTCACACATAAAATCAAATACACAAAAGCAACACTAAGTAGACTCAGCAAGTTGGATTTATATGTGTGTGTGTGTGTAAAACAAAAGAAAAAGAAGCTATGAATTTGGGAGGTGCTGGAGGCAAGAAGGGAAACAGAAACATAATTTAATCAAAAGATATATTTTTAAAATAAAATATTAGACACCCCTTCCACTCTCCAGATTATGTTAATTTCTACATTTGTCAATAAGAAAACAAATTTATAAGAAGTTGGGATGGCAATTCCTGGTTGTCAACTTGATTACACCTGGAATTAACTGAAACCCAAGTAGCTGGGTACACCTGTGAAAAATTTTTCTTAAATTTCTTGTTTTGGGAAGACCCATCCTAAATCTGGATCTTTTGATATGGAAAGATCCTCCTTAAATCTGGGCCACACCTTCTGGTAGCAGCCTTTAAAAGACATGGAAAAAGGAAGTACTGGCTCTTTGCTTGCTGGCCCTCAATCTCACTGGCAAGTGCATTCCTTCACTGGTATCAGAGCCTACTTCTTGAAGATTCCAGCATATACTGAAGACCAGCTGAGATATCCAGCCTCATGGATTGAACAACTGGTACAGTCTTCGGCTTTCTTTTGGGAGACAGTCCTTGTTGTAATAATTGGACCATAACCTGTAAGACCCTCTAATAAATCCCATATGTGTTTCAGATTTGCCTTATAAGTCAACCAATCCAATAGTTGTTTAGGATTTTATAAAGCTATGTCTAATTATTATTATTTGGAATGATAGATGATAGCTAAGCTCCTATATCAGCTTTTATATTCTCCCAGTTATTTAATATATATATCCTGAAACTATATGAATCAAAATATAAAAATAATTATGTCTTACATTTGATAGTGGACATTCTTTTTTTTTTGATAGATCACCTCAATTCAACAAGTAGTTTCTTAAAAATTAGTTATGTAGGGAGTGAGAAATTATATCAAGAGACTCTCTTTATACCTTGTTACATTATAACCCATAAGCCTACCTTGTACTTGAATTATCTGTTTTACTATACATGATTCATGATTCTCTAGCACCGTGTGGCTTGGAAATCATTAGTGCACAAGAATATACAAATTGTTGAAACATTGACATATTTCATTTTACAATATTAATATTCTCCAAAATTAATCCAATAATTAATAATAGACTAAATAGCCTTAGAAAAATCTTTAAATATTTTATAGCTGACAATGTTGCAAATTGTCATAAACAGAAATAAATAGAAGTTTTCCAAATGACAGAATTTCTTTTGTAGTGTCCATAGAAGTGAGACTTTAATTTCTTGACCTCTCTGTATCACTTACTTGTCAGTTCCACTTAGCTTTAGACTGTCTCTGTTTTAGTTTTGTAATAAAAGGTGTCACCACTCAGCCCACCTGAACTGAGAGTTGTGCCCTAAGCTCCATTGTACCTTCTTTGCTGCACCAGAGGTTATAGGACCTCATTCACCAAGAGCATCCAGATCCATTTTCCTGGAATTCCCCTGCACCACCTCAGGTCTCCAGGGCTTAAACCTCAACACCCAGGTTAGATCCCCTCTCTCCCTTCCCCCCACCAATCCCTGCTCTGTCCAGCACTCCGGGACTCTCCCAGCTGGTCTGAGTTGAGGGTGGTCTCTCCAAGTATCATCTTCTGTGGCGAGCCACAAAACTGTGGTGAGCCGCAACCCTAAGATGGCGCCTGGCTTGATGCCAGAAAGCTCAAGCTTAGCTGTAAACAAGCCTTAGTTGGTAGCAGCTGCCTAGCCCGGTGTACTTCCTCCTTTTGTGAGCCTATCTTGGATCACCAGGTGGCATGATCTGATTGGGTTTGAGTAGGCATATAAGGGCTTGGGGGGAGGAGAAGCAGAGACACAAGCAGAGAAGCAGATGTACAAGGTTCCTGAATAAACTGCTTGAAGAAGAATCGTGGTTGTGTCTTTCCTGCTGGTCAGGGGGACGCGACAATCTTCTGTCCCCGGGCCACCTGGAATCCCTTGATCTTCATCCTCAGGAGCATCCCGGCCTTAAATATCAACACCTCCCAGCATCCAGGAGAATCCAGATCAATCTCCTGGACCTGCACCACCTGGGGTCCCTAGACCTGCATCTTTAGGTTTATCCAGGCATTCCATCTCATGAATAACTAGCTCCATCTTCAGGACCTGTGCCACCTGGCATCACCAGATCTATAGCTGCAGAAACAAGCAGCTCCATCCTCCAGACCTGTACAACCTGGGGTTCCCAGGGCTGTAACTTCAGGAATATCCAGACCTGCAATATCAGGAATACCTAGGCCTGATACACCAGAAGCATCTAACACCATCTCCTGAGCCAGCTCCACCTTGGGTCAACAGGCCTACAACCTCAAGAACACCTAGGAGCCTCCACTGAGAATGTTCAAACCAGATCCACCTGGAATCACCAGGCCTGCAACTTCAGGAATATCTAGAGATCACCAGGCAGGATAAAAAAGGAATCCTAGGTCTGCTACATCAGGAAACACAACCTTAATTGTGGGAACCATTGCTCTACCAAATGCCACAAGAATAGCTGCAACAGGACTATCCAGGCTGACACTAGGTCTGCTACATCAGCAACCTCCAGGCGTCCAACACCAGGAAAATTCAGAGTCCCCTGGGGCACCTCCAGATCCTCTGAGCTTGATGCTGTTTCTCTGAACTTCATTGCTTAGACAGTGCTTCACTGGCCTATTTCAATCCTGCAGCACCAGCAATACCCAGGTTCACACCACAGGAACACTCAGGCCCGCTGCACAAAGAACTGCCAGGACTAGCGAAGCATAACCTGATGGCAAATGGCCAGCATAAGAAAAAAACCAACAAGAGTCATGGCAAAATGGCACCTTCAAAGCGTGACTATCCCACCACAGCAAGTCCTGGTTATCCTAACAAAACCAATACACAAGATCATGACCTTAAATCAAGCCTGTAATGATGATAGAAGTCTTAAAAGAGGAAATGAATAAATCACGTAAGTAAATAAAGATAAATTCAATTAAACAGATGAACAAAATGAATAAATCCTTTAAAGAAATTCAAGAAAACACAAGCAGGTGAATGAAATGAATAATTCCTTTACAGAATTACAGGAAAACACAAACAGGTGAAAGATATGAATAAAACTGTACAAGACCTGAAAATGGAAATAGAAGAAATGAAGAAATAAAGAAAACACAATCTGAGTGAATCGAGGATCTAGAAAACCTAAGGAAGAAAACAAGAACTACAAACACAAGCATCATCAACAGATTAAAAGAGATGGAAGAGAGAATCTCAAGCCTAAGAGATACAATTGAAGAAATCGATGCATTGGTCAAAGAAAATGTTAAATCTAAAAACGTCCTGGCACAAAAACACAAGAAATATGGAACACTATGAAAAGACCAAATCTCAGGGTAACAGGAGTAGAAGAAGGAGGAGACTCTAAACGCCAAGGCCCCGAAAATATTTTAAACAAGATCATAGAATAAAATTTCCCCAACCTAAAGAGAGATAACTATAAACATGCAAGAAGCCTACAGAACACCAAATAGATTGGACCAAAAAAGAAACTTCAGGGGAGGCAAGATGGCAGCGATTTAGTAGGATGCATTTGGATCATCTGGAAGACAGATTAGAAATCAGCAGAGATATACTCCTGCTGAAGGGCAGTTTGTAAGATGCTTGCCCAGCAAAACTAGGGACAACACTACAGAAGATCCTAGTAGGAAAATTCCAACCCAGAGAAGATATCTACACCCAAGAAAAGAGAGGAAACCACAATGGTATTGACCCTTGTATATGGATGCAATATTAAAATTGTATTGGGCCACATAGGCATTGATCTTTGTATATTGATACAAAATTAAGAGTATATTTAGCCACATTTGAATAGATCTTTGTATATTGATACAAAATTAAAGGTAACGCTTCCTAATGGTATCATACCTAGAGATACTTAAAAATGAAATGTGAAGCTCTGGCCTCTTGATACCAACCGTCTTAAACTGTTTAGGATAGTTAAGAAAAACAAACTCCTAGTCATGCATGCATGTCACCTTGTTAGCTACTGTGACAGTCTATCACAGATATTCTCTAAGCTACTCAGTAATCAAGTTGTTTAGAGACAAGCAACATTTGCTTATCTAAATACAAGAGATAGATAGGGCATCTTCAAAAACCCCAAGAGATCTGCAGAATATGGCATTCAAAGATGTGGTCTTAAATTAAGATTTTTTTTTGATATCGTGACATATCAGCTCCTGACAGCACCCTCTATTCTACTCCAAGTAGAAGATAAGCATCAAAGAATCTCCAGTGTGAGATGGTTGAATTAGTGGCAAGCCTATCTCTTGGCATGTAAAAACTCCTTGCTTCAACTGCAGACAGACTGCTGTCCAAAAAGGACAAAACTTGGTAGCAGGGAAGTCGACAGCCTAGCTCTGCCAAGACAGGGTAGGTAAGTCCTTCATAATCCCTGCTCTACAATAACTGTCTGTCAGAGAAACAGGACCAAAAGGCTGAAGACTGATGTTGGAATGTATGGAGAGAAAATGGGAACTGTCCAGGTAGTCACTGGTTTGTCATTTCTTAGTATTGGAAGCTGCAGGCCCTGCACTTCCTATATAATCAGATATATTTATCCTTCTCAGCTCTCTGAGGTGGTTAAAGAATAGACAGCTTCAGTCTCATAGCTAAATTTTGAGTTGTTTAGGAATCAAGAGGGCGTTCTAGATCTAAGAAGATGGTTATAATAGTGATGCAAGTTAGTATGAAAGCTAAGTCAGTTATAGAACTTTAAACTCATGGAGATGGTTAGAAGGTAGAAGGTTAAAGTCAGGGTCCAAATATGTATGAACTGGACATTGGGAAGGTATACTGGGCCATTTAACTCTCATAAATGTGGCATATTTAATTCTGCTGTTTTGTATAGAAGTTACTGTTATAAGAGAAAGAACCATTTGTTGGATTGAAAAGGGAAGCTGTTGGGGGGGAAGAGGGTGGAAGAGTGGGACAGGAAGGGGGAATAGGGAAGGGTTTGTGACTGAGATGCAACTTGAAGAAAAAAAATAAAGTACTTATATAAAAAAAGAAAAGAAAAGAGAGGAAACACAAAAACTCCACTGTAGCTAAACCAAAAGAAACATACAACCACCACCTACACCAAAATAATAGGAAATAACAACCTTTGGTCATTAGTATCCATCAACATCAATGGACTCAACTCCCCAATGAAAAGACACAGGCTTACAGAATGGGTCCATAAACAAGACCCATCATTTTGCTGCATACAAGAAATGCATCTCACTAATAAAGATAGATGCTACCTCAGAGTAAAGGGCTGGGAAAAGGTTTTTCAAGCAAATGGACCCAGGAAACAAGTGAAAGTAGCCATCTTAATATCAAACAAAATAGACTTCCAACTGAAGTTAATCAAAAAAGATAGAGAAAGGCATTACATACTCATTAAAGGAAATATTCATCAAGGGGACATCTCAATATTGAATATCTATGCCCCCAATACAAGGGCACCTACAGTTGTAAAAGAAACTCTTCTAAAGCTTAAATCACACATTGATCCCACACATTAGTAGTGGGAGACTTCAACACCCCACTCACAACAATGGATAGGTCATCAGGACAGAAACCAAACAGAGAAATCATGAGTCTAGCAGAGGTCATGAACAAAATGGACCTAACAGATATCTACAGAACATTTCACCCAAACACAAAAGAATACACCTTCTTCTCAGCACCAAGTGGAACCTTCTCCAAAATTGATCATATAGTCAGACACAAAGAAAGCCTCAACAGATACAAGAAAATTGAAGTAACCCCTTGTATCTTATCAGACCACCAGGTAATAAAGCTGTAATTCAGCAACAACAGAAAAAACCGAAAGTCTACACACTCATGGAAACTGAACAACTCTTTACTGGATGACTACTGGGTCCGGTAAGAAATAAAGAAGGAAATCAAAGACTTCTTAAAATCCAACGAAAGTGAAGGCACAACCAAACCTATGGGACACAATGAAAGCTGTGCTACGAGAAATGTTCATAGCACTAAGCACCTTCAAAAAGGAAATTGTGACAGCTCATATTAGTGAATTAACAGGGAGAGGGAGGCAGGGTTGGACTGGAAGGGGTAGAGGGAGGGGACTGTGATGGAGATGTAACTTGAAGAAATAAATAAACATTAAAAACAAAACAAAACAAAACAAACAAAAAATATAAACCAAATTGAAAACACATCATAAATGATCAAGTAGGTTTCATACCAGGAATTCAGGGATGATTAAACATACAAAAATCCATCAATGTAATCCACAAAACAAATTGAAAGAAAAAATAGCACATGATAATCTCTTTAGATGCTTAAAAATCCTGTAACAAAATTCAACACCGATTGTGATAAAAGTCTTGGAGAGATCAGGTATACAATGCCCACTCCTAAACATACTAAATACAGCAAACCAATAGCCAACATCAAATTAAATGGGGAGAAATTTAAAGCAATTCCACTAAAATCAGGGACAATATTGTTCTCTCTCCCCATATCTCTTTAATACAGTACTTGAAGTTCTAGCTAGAGCAATAAGACAACTAAAGGAGATCAAGAGAATACAAATTGAAAAAGAAGAAGTCACATTATCCCTATTTGCAGATGATATGATAGTATACATATGTGACCCCCAAAACTCTACTAGAGAACTCCTACAGCTGATAAACACCTTCAGAAAAGTGACTGGATAGAAAATTAATTCTCAAAAATCAGTTGCCCTCCTTTATAAAAATGATAAATGGGCCAAGAAAGAAATTAGGGAAATAACTTCATTCACAATAGCCATAAACAATATAAAATACCTTGGTGTAACACTAACCAAGCAAGTGAAAGATCTATTTGACAAGACCTTCAAGTCTCTGAATAAAGAAATTGTAGAAAATATCAGAAGATGGGAAGATCTCCTATTCTAATGGATTGGAAGGATTAACATAGTAAAAATGGACCTCTTACAAAAAGCAATCTACAGATTATATGCAATTCTCATCAAAATCTTGAAACAATTTTTTACAGACCTTGAAAGAACAATTCTCAACTTTATATGGAAAAATAAAAAAACCCAAGATAGTGAAAACAGTCCTGTACAATAAAAGAATCTCTAGAGGTATCACCCTCCCTGACTTTAAGATTTACTACAAAGCAGTAGTAATAAATGGTATTGGCATAAAAACAGATAAGTTGGCCAATGGAATCAAATCAAAGAAATAAAGCCAAACATCTATGAACACTTGATTTTTGACAAAGATGCCAAAACTGTACAATGGGAAAAAGACAGTATCTTCAACAGATGGTGCTGATCTGGATGTCTACATGTAGAAGAATGCAAGTAGATCAATGTTTATCACCCTGCACAAAAGTCAAGTCTAAGTAGATCAAAGACCTAGACATAAAACTGGATACACTAAATCTAATAGAAGAGAAAGTGGGAAAAACCATTGAACTCATTGTCACAGGACACAACTTCCTGAGCAGAACACCAATAGCTCAAGCACTAAGATCAACAATTAATAAATGGGACCTCATGAAACTGAAAAGCTTCTGTAAGGCAAAGGACACTCATTAGAACAAAACAATAGCCTATGGATTGGAAAAAGATATTTACCAACCACACTTCTGACAGAGGGCTGATACCCAAAATATATAAAGAACTCAAGAAATTAAACACCAAGAAACCAAATAATCTGATTAAAAATGGAGAACAGAGCTAAACCTAGAATTCATGATGGAGGAAACTCTAATGGCAGTGAAACACTTAAAGAAATGCTTAACATTCTTAGTCATAAGGGAAATGCAAATCAAAATGACTCTGAGATTCCATCTTACAGTCATCAGATTGGCTAAGATCAAAAACTCAAGTGACAGTGCATGCTGGCGAGGACTCCTTCATTGCTGGTGGGAGTGCAAACTTGTGCAACCATTCTGGAAATAAGTCTGGAATCTTCTAAGAAAATTGGGAATAGTCTTACCTCAAGACCCAGCTATATCACTAGTAGGCACATACCCTAAACATGCATCACCAAATCACAAGGACATTTCCTCAACTATGTTCATAGCAGCTTTATTTGTAATAGCCAGAAACTGGAAACAACTCAGATGTCCCTCAAGAAGGAATGGATAAAGAAATTGTGGTACATCTACACAATGGAATCAGTAACAAGGATATCAAGAAATTTGCAGGCAAATGGATGGAACTAGAAAATATCATCCTGAGTGAGCTAACATAGGTTGAAAAAGACACATAGGGTATTTATTTACTCATAAGTGGATATTAGCCTATACGTACAGGATCATCATGCTACAATCCACAGACCCAGAGAAGCTGAGTATCAAGGAGGGCTCAAAGGATGACACTTGAATCCCTCTAAGTAGGGAAGATAAAATAGACATTGGAAATAAATGGAAAGAGGAATCTGGGTAAGAGCCCAGCATTGCTGCTTTCTGAGAAACTTTATCCAGCAGATAATGAGGCAAAGATTGGGGAGTCTTGAGGGAAGGTTGGGGGAGGGTTTGAGGAAGCTGGAGGGATCAAGGACTCCATAAAAAGACTCACATAGCCAATTAACTGGGACACAAAGAGACTGAACTACCACGTACAGAGCTTGCCGGGACTGGCCCTAGGCCCATTACATATATGAAGTAGACAGGCTGCTTGGTCCTCACGTGGATACCCTAATAATTGGAACTGGGTCTACCCCAGACTTGGACGATATTGCCTACGTCAGGAGCTCATGTTCCTGGCAGAGCTGCCTTGTCTTGCCTCGATGGAGGAGGCACTTAGTCCTGATGTGGCTTGGTGTGCCAGGGTGGGTTGGTGCTAGTGGAGTGGAGGGAGTGGTGAGGGTGGGTTGGTGGGACTGTGAAGTGGGGAGGGTGTAGGATGGGGATTGGAATGAAAAAAATCTTAAAGAAAAAAGAAAAGAGGGCTGGAGAGATGGCTCAGCCATTAAAGGCTAGGCTCACAACGAAAAATAAAAGAAAAAAGAAAAGGTGTCACTCTATACCAGAATGGTCTTAAACTTACTAGATAGACAAGGCTGTCCTTTATTCATGGTCCTTGTCCTATTACAGTTGTCAGAATTGAGGTATGGGCTAATGCACCCAGCTTCTTTTTTCTACTTTTGACTTTTAAGTAAACAGGACATTCCATTACAAAACTGAGTACTTAAGCTTCAGGTCAACTGCATAAATGCTTTTTCCAAAGACAGCCATTCTACTTTGGTAGACAGCAGAAGTAGAGAAATTCTTTATGTTTGTTTCCTATCTTGTTTCCTATGGCATATATTTGAAATGGTACATTTCCTTTGTCAACTTGGAGGTGAGATTTCTCTTCTATTTTAAAACTGCATGTTCTTTCATCAACAGAATAGATTAAAAGCTAAAATCAGCCCATAAGGCACCCTTTCTTCCCTACTTAGATCTGCCAGAGGGAGGGTGACTGTGGCTCTATGTGTGCTTTCTTTTTGTTTGGTAAGAGGTCAGGATCACTTCTTACCCTTTAAGCCAACTTTACCCCGGGAGTTGTTAAATTAAAGCAAGTATGTTTGCAATTCCAAACCTCATTTCATGCATAATTAGTAATGCACATAAAATTCCATCAGATATAAAAACAAATTGATAAGGTTCAGTTCATTTATGGTTGTTGTGGATCCATATCAGAACAGGAAGCCTTTTAAGGAGAAGAATATGATGTTTTCATTTGCATAAAGACAATTAAACTCTTTCAGAAGCAGTTTCCCCATATATAAAAAGTGAGAATATAGCACCTTGGTGACACAGACATCTGTTACTTAAACAGATGCTGTCCTCTAAACTCACTCGGGCAGCCTCCCTCTCAAACTAAAATTTGATGTGTGAATATAGAAATATGGCAGTGGGAGGACCAGGTATGATTTATTTTTACATCCTGGCATAATTGTGATTTAGCTAACTTTTGTGTATTTTCACTTTAGTAAAACCTCTTCCCTTATCTCTGAGTAATTAGTTTTTTTCCAACTTAATTGCCACACTCTACAAGTCTTCTGCTTTCTTCTAACAGTCCTTGCAGCTACAGTACCTAACTACAGTCTATCAAAACACTTGGCATTTTGTTTGTTTGTTATTCCTTGGGAATTTACAGAGTAGGACTATTGCCCCTTTTAATAGAGAAATAAAAGTTGGTTTAGCTTTTTTTTCTAAATAGTCCAAAAAGTCTTTTCTTGGATGATGTTTTTCATCGAAGTGATTCAACACTTCCCTAACCAGAGACTGATAAATAGCCTCAAAAGTTAGACATATACTTCCAAATCAGAACTTCATGAAAGACCTTCCTTAAATCTGTTATACTGCTTTAATGGATAACAGCACAGTTGTATATGTTATACTTTGAAGAAGGCAGTAGGGTTTTCAATCACATGATAACCTTGAAACTGCTAAGGTATCAAACTGCTATCATGAATATTGTACAAGAGGAGAAATAACTTATAAAGATGACTTTGTGATGCTAATCAGAAAGCTACAGCATTTTTACCAAGAAAATGGATTTGAGGCACAGCTTACTGAGAAGCTCTCTCCCTCACAGAAGCTAAGATATTGAAAGTACCACTTGCATTCAATTATACATTAATCTACCATCTAACATTAGGTTGGTAAGATCTAATCAGTTAAAAATAATTCAATATGAAATTTTCAAGGTTAAAAAATAAAGAGAATCCATGTTATTTCAGAAGTTAAAAACAGTATATAATTTTTCATTTAATATTCAGTATCTCATTGTGCTCTGAAGCTTTAGCTCATTTCTGCACAATATGACAAGAATGGATTGGAAAGAGAAAATATGCTAAAAAGCAATAGAAACAGTTGCAATATGAAGTTGTGGTAAAAAGAAAAAAAAACCTCTAAACTTTTACTACACATCATAATTTCTTTCCAATGTCAATTCCTGGCTTTATTCAAGAGTAGAACCACCCAATTCCAGTTTGTGGCATTTCTAGACAATAGAATCTATTGAAAATCCTGAGCAGTCTCATGGAAACTCAGTGTCTCCTGTGATTAATCATTGTGATACCCTGGTTTGCACTTTGTCACAGTGACTGACAGTGGGAGAATATTGGAAATAGTGCAAAGATCCTCTTTCCACTGATAGCATCTTCAATGTGATTAAAGAAGGCTTGGGACTGTGAGGAAAATCTTAATTTTCTTTCAAGATTAATTTGATATTTTACTCTTTGTAAGTCAAACCCCACCTAGTATGTCTAACTGTGTCATATTCAAAGGTAGCTAATTTTCATTTAATAATTTCTTAATCTTGGTTGTAGAATATTATGACACATATAATAGTTTATCATCATAACATACTAAAACGTACCTGGCCTCCAGGTTCTCCCAGTATCCCTCAGTCCATCCCTATCAATTACTACAGGGAAAGGCTGGCATATCCTGTCCTCTGGCTTGGAGGACTTTCCAGACAAGGGGTTGGGCTTCCCCTCCACCAAAGAGGTTCTTCCATATATAATCCAGACAGTTTGCTTCTCTCTCTCTCTCTCTGTTTCTCTCTGCATATGTTTGCTCTCTCTTTCTCTCTGATGCCCCCCTTCTAGGAGTTGCGCCCAATAAACCTACCTTTATACTTTAATTTGGCTTGAATTGGCTTATATTGGCAGTGGAGAGAAGTTTTTCAATAGGGACATATTCTGTGTCTGGGGAGATCTCAAGATTTTAATGAGGCCCTATAGAGTCTATACTTGGGACAATGTGAATGCCTTGCCAATAGTTGTGCTGAGACACTACCAAGAATTTAAGAGATACAATTAGAAGCAAGAGGTACAATTCTTCACATGAAACACAAAATCAAAGTCCTTCCCTCTCCATGGAAGCACTTTTTGGAGTAAAGTAGTACCTTCTTTATACCATCACAATCATGAAGAAAGAAATGATTTAACAGTAGTTTGTGTTAAAACGATTGTGATGGAGCTTTCTTAGTAACTGCAGGAACTACTCAAGGACACCTAAGGAAAGAACAGCTTTTGTTGAGGGGTTATTCCAAAGCCCTGGAGGCTATCCAATATCAGCTTTGTGACAAACATCTTTAACAAGCTATAAACATGGCATGTCCAGAGGAATATGTGATATGAGTTTAACTGTCATCAAGACCATTGCTAGCAACTTCAAAGCTTTTTTTTTTTTTAAATGGGAGCTTGGTATATGGTATAAATCAATATCTTGATAACAGCCTCGGAGGCTTTGTATTTTATTATGTACATAGATGAGGCTATATTGAACTCCTTATCCACAGTGGTTTCAACCCAGTAACTGGCTTGGATATAGCTCAAATCCATCCCCACTGAGAGATGCCCCACCCATTTTGTTTGGGCTTGATGGTTGCTGGTGTTCATATTCTCCCTGAACTGAGTAATTTTTATTATGAAGGAGCGGCAGTAATTGGCTCTGTTCTAACATGAGAGTGACTGGCTTCTGTGATACTGTGGATTGAATGCAGGGCCTCTTTCACTGGAAGCAAGGGCTCTAACCACTGAATCATACTTTACAGTCTTCATGGTTATTTAAATAAAAGCAAAAGAAAAAAGTGTAAATCAGATCATTGACTATCTCCCTCTCATTTCCAAAACTTCATTGTTTTCAAGATAAAGCAAAACTTATTTTCAAACAAGACAATGTATTTTACAGTATTTACATGCCTCATTCAGCTTCTACTATATGGTCCTCAGAAAGTGATATTAACTCACTGGCTTACTGGTGATTCTTTCTCCAGATTTCTCATGTCTTGTCATTAAAATTCTCTTTTATCCTTTTCAGTTATGTAAATTCCCTCCATTCCCTGTAGTGCAGCTCAGTGACACCAGAAAGAGGTTGTGTCTCCCTTCTGAAATAAACTATATATTTCTTGTTGTGATATATAAATGAGGTGGCAGGGGTGTCTGCCTGGCTGGGCTGAGGTATTCTGAGGAATTACTCCAAGTAACAGGTCTGGTATAACGAGGTTTGCTTGGGGGAAGGGAGAACAGAATTAAAGCCTGGGAGGAGGGTAGAGACGGACAGATGGGACAGAGCCATGGAGCTCACAGAGGGAGAGAGCAGAGAACACACACACACACACACACACACACACACACACACACACACACACACACAC
>CAJQZJ010031933.1:11863586-11897246 GCA_907164525.1 Lophiomys imhausi
TGTATATTGATACAAAATTAAGGGTAACGCTTCTTAAAGGTATTGTTTGTAGTAATACTTAAAAATAAAAAAAATCTCATTTTAATATATTAATTTTATTTTAAATTTTTGTTATTTATTTTATTTATTAAAATTTATTTATTTATTTATTAAAATTTATTTTAGATTTTATGTTATTTAATACATTAAAAATAAAGAAACTATTTTACAGTGCTATATTGTTTCAATGCATTTATAAGTTGTATGTTGTCTAAGCTTTAGCATTTATCTCTTCAATCATTTATCATTCTATATTCCAATACTTTCAAAATTCTAAATATTTTTATATTTTTAATTTTTTGAGATTATAATCTCCCCCTTTCCCTTTCCTCCCTCAAAACCCTCTCATGCACTACTCCCTGCTCTCTTTCAAACTCATATCTTTCTTTGTTGATTGTTATTACATTAGTATATGTATATACATATATATTCCTAAATATAACCTGCTCAGTATGTACACTGTTACTTGTGCATATGCTGTTAGGCCTGACAATTTGGTGTTAGATGACTAATTTGTGTGTTTTTCCCTGGAAAAGACTATTTCTCCAACTCTCAGCATTTCTTATTTGCCTGCAGATTTTGTTTAGGGTTGAGGCCTCATGCAGTTTCTTTTTTACTTTGGCACTGACTTGCTTATTTAGTTATTTAGAAAACTTTTGTGTGTGAGAACAGACATGGACATGCAATGGTATATATGAGAGCCCAGAGGATAATTTTCTGCAGCCAATTCTCTCCTGCTAACTTGGAGGTTCTTGGTAATGAACTTAAATTATCAAGCCTGTGGACATATGACTTTATCTACTGATCCATCTTCCTGACCTGATATTCAGAACTTCTTTTGTAACTGAAGGATGAAATAAAATAGTTTTTACTTTCTAAATAAAGTATTGATGCTCAGAGTAGTACTTAGCTAAATGTACATTTGGTGGTCATGGAAACAGCTAAAATCTCAGTCTTCTGAATCTCACTTTAATACTAATTATACAAAAGCCACAATGAGTTGAAGGTATACTTTTAAACTATTTATTAATTACTTTATGCACCTTCCAACCCACTGACCAGGGGTACAGGAGAAAAGATATAGACCTATTAAGTTGCAGGTACTTCCTGTTGACCAAGATCATGAGCTCTCTAAGGAGTCTGTCTATCAAAGGATGTAAATATGTTCCCCACATGTGACAGTCTCTTGCTGATAAAACATCACATACTCTTCCGTCAGAATGTTTTGCATCTTTCATGAGTCTGTTTTTCAGTGGTAGACAAAGTACCCCCCACATCCCATACTTGAGACCAAAACAAAAGCCACATTCTTTTAACACAATTGTGTTTCCAAAGAAATCCAAACTTCCACTACATTTAGTCATCAAGTAAAAGTGCAAAGTTCTATCTACCCATAAAAAGCACAGAAATTAGGAAAAAAATAAACCTTATAAAATGTGCTCCTCAGCAGCCAAGGAGAAAAGCATGAATTAGGAAAGGAATACTGCAAAAATCAGTATAGCTTGTAGAAAAAAAATAACTAATTAAACCATTTACCCAGTATTTATATTATCTTTACTTGGTCTGCGGTGTAAATCCTTATCCTGCCATTATAAATAAATTCACAGACACCGGATGGATTTTAACAAGCCTAAGCCTGGGTTGTGCAATCCTAGCCCATCTAAGATAGCTCATAATTCTATTATCCAAATATAACCCCACAGATACATACATCCCTTTGGACTATTACTCTCCACACTAAGCGATGTTCCAGGCTACGTGGAAAGATCTTCTTTAATCTACCACATGGCGTGTCTTCCTTGTTTACTCCTGGCCTTCTCTCCAGCAACCTTTCTCTTCCCAAGATGCTCTGTCTCTCTGTAAAAGTCTGCGAACCTTAGTCCCACCTATCTCTGTCTTTGCCCAATCTCCATGCCTCAGCATTTATTTAACTAATCAGAGACAAATTAAATAACAAGACAGCAAACAGGACCAATTAAAATTTAGAATGCTGAACACCACCCCATCAATAACTTTTTCTGCAAATTCCTCTGAGTCAATTCAAGGCCAAGTACAAATTAAAACTATAATTAAGATTTTGTAAAATGAATGCAAATTTTTAGATAGCTGTCATTCCTGTCAGAGAGCAGACTATAAACTCTGAGTCAGAGTGGCCAAGGTCTAAAACTACAACATGCACTGCTCAAGCTTTTATAGACAGGAAAGGTGTATACTTCACAGTATAAGTAGATAGCAAAAGTGGATACCTCACAGTATAAGTAGATAGGAAAGGTGTATACCTCACAGTACATGTCAAAATGGCCTTCAACTGTGGCCCACAGCAACTTTCCATGTGGGATAGTTAAGGTAGGTTCCTTTGGATTCAAACATATCCAATCCCCTTGAGTTTTTCTTTAATTTTTGCCTAAATTAATAAGTTAATTCTAATCACCAAGAATAATTCATATTATAAATCATCTCCAAATAAAATCCTAAGCTCATTTTAATTAGATTATAACCTGAAAAGTCAAGGTAACAAGAAATAGAGATCTACTTCACAGAACAAATACAAGATTTCCATTTCAAGAAACACTACCAATGACCTAACTCCAGATACCTAGGTCTCATTGCAAAACCACAAGCATGAATAGTAAGATAATAGGTCTCTGGTAAAAATTAGTACACGCATAATAATTTTCCCCTAACATGACTTTTTATATTCATTTACAAGTATAAATGACCTAATAAGGTTGGACCAAGATGAAGTAACCAGTTTAAAAAGATTTATATTATCCAATGAGATAAAAACAATGATTAAAAATCTCCAAACTTAAAAAAGAAAAGCCAAGGACCAGATAGCCTAAGTGCTCAATTCTACTATACTTTCAAAATATATGAATATTCGTCCAATTATTTTGTAAAATAGAAAAGCAATGAATACTTAGAGACTCCTCTTACAAAGTCAATATTATTGTGATACCAAAACTAGACCAAAAAATTATCTGCTACTAACTCTGATGAATGTAATGTAAAAACTTCCAATAAAATACTTGCAAACCAAATTCAAGGCACATCAGAAAGATTATCTACCATAATTAAATCAGATTTATCCCAGAGAAACAGACTGAAATATATATATACATTGATAAACATAATATAGCCTATAAATAAAGGACAAAAATTACATTATCATTTCCTTAGATACATAAGAATTCTTCACCCAACTCAACTTCCATTCATCATAAAAGTCCAGAAGAGTTTATGAACATATCTCAACAGAATAAAAAGGAAGTCCTCGCCAACGTTATTCTAAATAGAAAACAACTCAAAACATTTTCACTAAAGTTAGGACAAGATAAGAGTTTCTACTCTTCTGTCTCTTGGTCAGCATATTAGCTGAAGGTATAGGTGGAACAATAAGATAAGCAAGGGTGATAAAGAGGATACAAATAGGAAAAGAAGTCAAAGTGTCCTCATTTGCAAACACAACTCTGTACAAAAACACTCTAAAGATTCTAGCAGAAAACTTCTATTGCTGATAAACATGTCTATCCAAGTAGTAGAATACAAAATTAAAACATAAATATAAGTGGCATTTATATTTTTTAACTTTTAAACTACATTAACACCTACCAACCCACCACCCTTGGAAACTTTAGAAAGATACTAATCCTCAAACATAGGTCCTTGAGGTCAACTGGTTAGCAGTCTGTCTTCAGGAACACCACCATACTGGTCACTCAGTGGTCTCTTGGCTATCACGCCGGCTGATGCCTCACTTCAGCCTGGGCTTGAGGCCTCCAAAGTCAGCCAAGACTGTCAAAGCTAAATGGAGCAGATGCAGCACCCGGTCATGCTTCAGTGGTTAGAGGAACCCTCTCTGGGGCAGATGCTGTGACATGTAGCTTAGTCCTTGGCATTTAGGCCTTGGTGGGGCCTCCTCTGTTTGTCTGGGCCTTGCTATACCCTCAAGAGACAAGGGTTGCACTCCCACCTATTTTTACAATCTTTTCACAGTCTGTTTGCTGCAGCCTCACTCACTTGTTCAGTGGCTGCAGGCGCATGGACTGATGTATCCTCAGGCCGCTCTGCTCCTGCTCTAGTGGCACCAGCTGGCCATGTCTCTCCTCGGCATCTGGTTCTCACAAACTTTCTCTGAGCAGGTCCTATGCCACACTTTTGCCAGTCCAAGTTTACTTGTGGCAGGTTCAGCCTTCAGTGGCTTTTTCTCGGCCTTCTTGGTCTAGCTCGTGGCAGGAGACCCTTTCCACAGTCTTTTTTGGCCTCTGCTCCTGTCTCCTGGGTTGGTCTCAGTTGATTTGCTGAGGCGCCTGACTGCCCTATTCTTACTGCCCCAGGGCTGGTATAGCCTAGGGGTAGTTAGCATATCTCTACTTGAAGTCCTGTTTTTTTAGTCAGCATGGCCTCAGTGCCAGCTGTTGGTGCATATCTACTTTATACCTCTGTCTCTTGAGCCTTTCTTGGGCTATGTTGCCATGCCCTTAGGTAGGGCTCTGTTCTTCGAGTCTCTTGGAGCTGAGGCTTTCCAACTGGGCTCTGGCCAACTTTGGGCACTATCTTTCTAGCGTCTTTCAAAGTGTGGCAGTGTCCAGCAGGTGAGCTGTGTTGAGAAGCAATGCCAATCCAAAAGTCCTTTCCAGCTTCTGGGGCTTTCCTTCTTATACACTGTCACTAATAATGCATGCAGAGTGCCTTCTTATTAGTCAAGTTCACGGCCTCTTCCCGGAAGTACACTTGTTTGGCAGTACCACTTGTGCTCCCAGTTGCCAGGCTAATTCAATAGAAATCTAACCTCCACAACAGTAGTATTCTTATATACAAATGGTAAACACCTAGAAAAATAATCAAGTAAACAATACTATTCACAATAGACAAAAAATAATAATAGTAAAAATTTAGCCAAGGAAGTGAAAGACTTGTACAGTGAAAGCTTTAAAACACTGAAAAAAATTTGAAGAAGATACCAGAAAATGTTAAGACCTTGCATGTTGCTAGATTGGTAAGATCAACGTTGTTAAAATAAATATTTTACCAGAAGCAAACTACAGATTTGATATAATCCCCATCAAAATTCCAACAGAATTCTTCATAAAACAGAAAAGATCCAAAATAGAAAAATAATTTGGAACAAAAGAACTACTGGGGTTATCCCCAAGGAAGTTTGGGAAAAACCATAAGGGAATCCTTTGTGATGTGGGGAAGGGAAAGGACAGGGAGTGGATAGAGTCATCTGGTGAATGGAGTGGGGGCAGAAGAAGTAAGGAGTGGTGTAGCTGAGGTAAATGTTAGGGTTGCAGCTGGGGCTGAGAAGGAAGTAAGGGGGAAATGAGGAATAAAGGTGAGGATATGGGGGAAGGAGGGAGTCTTCCAGCTGTTCCTGTCAATATCTGAGCCTCCTCTGAAATGGTTCCTGAAAGGCCCCTCCCTTGATGATGAAGGCTTGGCAGCCTTGTCTACTTCAGACAATAGAGACTTCCATTAATGGACACAGATTTTAGGTTGTTTCTGCCCATGGCAACCCATGCCACCTGAGAGCTGAACATACTCTCTGAGAGCCATTCTGATTCACAGAAAGTGCAGAGATGGCTTTTGGTGATGGAATAATAATAATCCTGCTTGACTATGTGAGGTAAAGTTTGTCAAAATTATTCAAGACACAGTTTAAGGGAGTATCAGGCTTATTAGTCTTATTGCCCATTTTGTTGATCCATTCAGTTGCCCCAAGTCCAGATCAAGGAAAACTTATGAGAAAGAAAAAAAAAAAAAAACAGAGAGAGACAAACAAAACACAGAACAAGACCCAGGGGGCTAAGAGAACAGTGTAATGTGTCACTAGTACCCTGAACAGGAATTCATGTGTTTCATTAGACACCTCACTGAACCCAAATTGGATCCCAACAGAACCAGAATCAGATGTCATAGAAATAAAACAGAGTTACCTAAGGAGGCCTCGGACATACACTTGCTGGTTTCTCTTTGGTGTGGCTCTTCACTGGGTCAGACAAGTAGGCCATATTCCAGGAAATAGAAACCTAAAATGTATAGTAAACAGAAATCTAACTGAATAATGGCTCCTGGTTACAAAATGGAATTTTTCCGATTTCTCATTTGTAAGGACCCCAGGGCTGCAAAACTGACTTTCCTCTATTCTTGTGACATTTGTGATCCTTTGGATTATTTATATAGCTCTAATACCTAACTAACTGGCAAAATGAGGTTTCATATTGATTGACATTTTCTTAGCAGGCAGAACAGCTACTATTGGTAAGGATGCCATTTAGAATGGGGAATGGGGAAGAGTCTTGTCCATGATCAGAGAGCTGTTAAATTCAAGGCAATACAATACAAATCCACCTGCCCCACTCCTGGAGTGTTTGTTTTGTACTTGACTCCTAATCACAGTCCAGGTTGTTGCCAGTCCCTGTATACAGGTGCTGGGACCAGCCTCTCATCCAAGGTCTCCTGCCATCTAAGGGAAATGCATATAGGGAGAGGGAAATAGTTTCCCAAGTTGTGCATCCCCTCTGCTCCATAACTACTTTAAGCAGCCCCAGGGAAGGGGAAAGAAGAAGTGCTATATCTTCCCCTCTCATGATTTATGTCTCTTTTTCAACCAATAATTCATATAATTGTAAAACTCAAAACCCATCATTATTAGGGAAAAAAATAGAAAAAAATTTGCTCCAGAGCTGAGTAGGGTATCACTGCCATAAAACACAGCTAGAAAAAGATGGATTTTCCTTTCTGTCTTATATTGACCAAAGAGAATTGAAATAATTTTCATTAGTTCCTTCTTAGAAGAATTAGAGACAGCTGCTAAAAAGAGTTCCTTTGTTACCCAGTCATCCTCAGATATTAGAAAAAAAGTTATAAAAAAAATTTAAAGGTATTAATAGGTCTCAGTTGTTGAAAGTAGTTCAAAAGGTGTTTAAAACAGAGAACTGATTGAGAGACAAAAATTTATGTATAAACTTGAAGCCACTCTCACCTTCTCTGATGAAGAAACATGGTCAGACTTATAAATATCAGGAAAATTTTTGTGTCTTGCCCTCTGTCAGAAGCAGAGATCCTAGCTGAAAATCCTGCCCACAATCAAAACAAAACAAAACAAAACAAAAAAACAGTTGGACAATCTCTCAGATTTATAAGAGAGACTTCCAGGGATGGATAAAACAAGACCCCCAAGACTAGTCCAACACCAAGTTCCTATAAGTTCTCAATCAATTGATTCAGCTACCCCTATATCGATTTTTAAAATACCCAATGGTCTCAGAAACAAAATGAAAAATTGCAGTCCATGTTGCCTCTGTTAGAAAGGTGAGGATACTGGTGTTCTACCAATATATCTTTACTGCCTTTGAAGAAACTTGGGAACTCTGATTTTCATGAGTCTTATCGTTCTAGGGAAATAGGTGTACACTGTCTTGGACCCAGAAGATGCATTATTCAGCCTCCTATTGGCAGAAGTGAGTCAACTCATAAATTCCTTTAAATGAACAGACCCAGAGGGAGGTGAAAGCAGGCAATGTACCTGCACCGAGGTTGCCTCAAGGATTTAAAGACACCAAATGCTGATTTCCTGTCTTTCCATCAGAGGTTTTCCAGGATCATAATCTTACAACATGCCAACAATCTCCTCCTAGATTCTGAAACAAAAATAGATTATAAGAGGGTCACTGAGGGACTGCTGTAAGAGTTACAGGCCTTGGGCTACAGAATGTCAACTAAGAAAACCCAATGTTGTACATCAGAAGCTACATATCTTTGCTACCAGCCTAGAGGAGGCAAAAGAAGCGTGTCTCAGAGTAGGATTGCTGCCATTTTTCAGATTCCATTTCCAAAGATCAAGAAACAAGTTTGAGAGTTCCTAGGTGCAACTAGGTATTTCTGCCTCTGGATATCAGAGTTTGTGTGATGGGGTGATGCTATGCATTCTAAATGTTAATTCATTGGTTCCAGTGGCCTGCTTCCTGTCTGTTACTTTCTTTGATTGGTTAAATAAATGCTGAGATCTGAGATTGGGAAAAGACAGAAGTAGGCAGGACTAAGGTGCCTGGGCTTCTGAAGCAGGAAGGTTCATGGGTAGAAGAAGCCAGAAGAAGAAGAAGAAGAAGAAGAAGAAGAAGAAGAAGAAGAAGAAGAAGAAGAAGAAGAAGAAACCTCCAGTAGAAGAAGAAGCAGCTGCTGGAGAAGGAGGGAGGACACATGCCATGGGTTAGGAAAAAGAACGTCATTCCATGTGCCCAGGAACATCAGCAGAGTGTGGAGAATAACTACCCAGGGGACATATGTATATATGGGGTTATATTTGGGGAATATAATTAAGAGTTAGCTTGGATGGGCTAATATTGCACAATCCAGTCTAGCTTTTAATTCTATTCCCCAAATATGATTCCACATATATGTATGTCCCTTTGGACTGCTATTATTCCTGCTATGCTGACGTTCCAGGCCATGTGGAATGATCTTCTTTAATCTATCCTATTGTGTATATTCTTTTTCCTGTTCCTTCTCCTGGCTTCTACTCCTTCTTCTCAAGGCTCCTTCTACCCAAGATGCTCTCTACTTCAGATGGCTGCATCTTAGTCCCACCTACCTCTGTCTTTGCCCAATCTCAGGCCTCAGTATTTATTCAACCAATCAGAGACACTATTAGAAAACAAAGTAACAGACAGCATGCAGTACTAATAGCCTTTTTATTAGACAAAAGGAGGGAATTGATGGGGTGATATTATGCATTATAAATGTTAATTAATTAGTCCTGCAAGCTGTCTGTTACTTTGTTTCCTAATCACTGTCCCTGATTGGTTGAATAAATACTGAGGCCTGAGATTGGGCAAAGACAGGTAGGTGAGGCTACAGTGAGGGCTTATGAAGCAGAGAGATTCTTGGGTAGAAGACGCTTCCAGAATTAGAAGTAGCCAGAAGAAGCCTCCAGAAGTACAAGTAGCCAAAGAGAAGCCTCCAAGAGTAGAAGCCAGGAGCAGGAAGAAGAAGACACCTGATGGGATAGATTAAAGAAGATCTCTCCACATGGCCTGGAACATTGGCATAATGAGGAGAAAATCACCCCAAGGGACATTTGTATATATGGAGTCATATTTGGGAATAGAATTATAAACTAGCTTAGATGGGCTAAGATAGAACAATCCAAGCCAAGGCTTGTTACAATCCATCAGGTCTCTGTGTGCTCATTTATAATGGCAGGTTAAGGATTAACACTGTCAACCAACTAACTATAATCTAAATATTGCAAATAATTTAATTAGCAATTTTTCTACAAATGGCGCTCGATCAATCAAGCCAATTAGAATCTATGCTCACAGCATAGATGGAGAATGGTAACATATTTAAGAGCTGTGAATAGAATATTTCAACCTATGGGTCCTTTGCAGCCTGGTATAACTTTACCTTCTCCATTTCCCTGATTCCTTTTTTACCTCAAACACAGGGCAATTCCATGGGCTGGTAGACTCTTCTATATGGAGAGCCTCATTCTGTTCTTTACCAATTGTTCAAGAGTCTCCAATTTTTCCTTTGTTATGGACCATTTTCTTGTCACACTGGTTTGTTTGATAGCCCTTTCAAGAGCTGGGCTGTTGGAATTTCAGGAGGTCAAAGTCATGACCTCTAATAGTAATTGATTTAAAAGATTGCTTTTTCTCAATTCCATTGCATAAGAATGATAGGGAAAGGTTTGCTTTCTCTGTACCTACTCTTAATAACAGTAGGCCAGTCAAGAGGTATCATTGGAATGTGCTTCCACAGGAATGTTGCATAGTTCAATTCTGTGTCAATATTTTGTACAAAAGCCATTAGAAATAATTTGTAAGCAATTTCCTTGATCTATTATTTATCATTATAAGGATGGTATTTTGTTGGCTGATTCTGATGTAGGTACTTTAGAGAACTTATTTAAAGAAATGCAAAGAATTCTGCCACTATAGGGGCTGCAAATTGATCCTGAAAAAAAATACAAAGAAGAGATTCTATTAGCTATTTGGGTTATAAAATAAGTCAACAAAGAGTAATATCACAAAAGGCACAGATCCATAGAGACCTATTGAAAACTCTTAATGATTTTCAATAATTAATGAGAGATATTAACTGGTTGAGGCCTATCGTGGGATTAAGTACTTATGAGTTCAGTAATTTGTTTCAAACATTACAAGGGGATTCGAATCTAAACAGTCCAAGATGTCTAGCTGCTGAAGCAGAAAAGGAGTTAATTCTGGTAGAGCAAATATTGCAAGATACATATATAGATTGAATTGATCCTAAACTTGATTGCATTTTGGTCATTTTACCATTAGCTCATTCTCCTACAGAACTCATTATGCAATGAGAAGATAGTATTATGGAATGGATTTTCCTACCACATAAGCAAAGTAAAAAATTAAAGACATACATAGAAAGATATCTGAATTAACTGTAAAAGGTAGAATAAGACTACGTCAATTATCAGGAATGGACCCAGTCAAAATAGTAGTGCCTCTTACTAATGCTGAGATTATAGTATTGTGGGTAATCAATGAAGATTGGCAAAGAGCTTGCAGTAACTATTTGAGAGAAATTAATTACAAATTTCCAAAAAGCAAATGTATACAATTTATAAAAACTAATTGGATCTTCTTTGTATTGTTAAGGGAATGCCAATTCCTGATGCACCAACATTCTATACTGATGCAAACAAGATGGAAATGGCAGGTTATAAGACAGACAAAATCATCAAGGTACTCAAAAGTCCATATACCCCAGTTCAAAAAGCAGAATTGTGTGTAATCCTTATGGTGTTATTAGATTTTCCTAAGTCTCTTAACATAATTATTGATTCTCTAGATACATAAAGAGTTGTGTTGCATATAGAAACTGCTGAATTTATTCCAATAACTCAGAATTAACTTCTTTATTTATACAATTATGAGAGGTCATCAGAAGTTGAAATAACTCATTATATATTACTCATATTTGGTCTCATACAGGTTTGTCAGGTCCGTTGGCACTAGGAATCGAGGAGATTGACCAATTACTATTACAAAATATGTTGGAAGCCTCAAAATTTCAAGAGAAACATCATGAATTAACAGCTCAGGTTTAAAGAAGAAATTCTCTATTACCTGGCATAAGCCAGAGAAATAATAAAAAAAAAGTACTCCATGTTCTCTGTATAACCAAACTCCATTATATGTTGGAAGTAACCCTAGGGATACTAAAAAGAATGAAATTTGACAAATGGAGAAAATGTTTCATTTTGCAGAATTTGGAAAACAAGTGTATGTTGATTGATGGGGTGGTGTTAAGCATTCTAAATGTTAATTAATTGGTTCTGCTTGCTGTCTATTACTTACATTGTCTCTGATTGGTTGAATAAAATTCTGAGTCCTGAGATTGGGCAAAGACAGAGAAAGGTGGGACTTCCTGAGATTAGAACAGGAAGCCTGTGCTTTAAACAAAGGATTAATTCATTCCAGCCAGGAGCAGGAAGAAAGAGGACACACACCATGGGTTAGAAAAAAGAACCTCATTCCACATGGCCAGGAACATCTGCATAGCGTGGAGAATGGCAGTCCAAGGGGACGTATGTATATATGGGGTCATATTTGTGTAATAGAATTAAGAGCTAGTTTGGGTGGGCCAAGAATTGCTCAATTCAAGCCAAGGCTTGTTAAAATCCACATGGTGTCTGTGTGTACTCATTTATAATGGCTGGTTAAGGATTAACAGCCACCAATCAATTAATCACAACATAAATACTGTTAAATAACTTAATTAATTATTTCTACAGTTGATCATACCATTGACACATACTCAGGGTTTCAATGGGCAATTGCTTTAAGTTCTGAAAAAGTTGATTATGTTAGTATACATTTATATGTAATGACATTTATGGGTATACCTGCAAAAATTAAGACTGATAATACTTCTGCATAGGTATTTAATAAAATGAAGAAATTCTTTGCATATTATAAAAAAGCACATTACTGGTATACCACATAGTCCTACAGGATAAGAAATTGTAGAACGAGCTAATTGTACCTTAAAAGACATGTTTATTAAACAAAAAGAGGAATTAAGGAATCCCACGGACATATTACATAATGTTTTACTAACATTTAATTTTTTGAATGTTGATGAAAAAGGTATCACTGCAGCTGAGAGACACTGTATTTTAGAAAAAAAAAAACTGAGGAATTAAATCAACCAATATACTATAAGAATATTTTGACTTTAGAGTGAAAACCTCAATATTTTTAAGATGAGAACGTGGTTATGCCTATGAGTCTACAGGAGTGAAAAAAATGTGGTTACTGACAAAAATTACAAAAATTAGATCTGACCAGGGAGAAACTCCTATAAACTGAGACATAAATGTCTTCCCATGGTAAGAGTATCTTTTTCACTGTCTGGTGCTCATGATATTCCATTTTTTCATTTAGTATGAATGGAGTTTATACTTCAAATGGACTTACAAAGTTGATATATTTCTTCCTCCTGCTCAAATTTAGAGCAGAAATTTATTTTCAGAGCTAAAGACTGAATGACAATAACAACAAGACAAAGAGGCCAGATGATTCAGCCTAACAGACTGCTTCAATCACTATTTCCTCAAAAATATCCATGCAAATCAATTTCAAAAGGGCTAGTCCAAAATGATTGATCATACAGAGACTGGACAACAAAAGCTATAGTGAGATTTAATGGGAACTCAATATCTCAATATTTTAAAGGGTGTCTAAAAAATATTTTCACCTTCATTCCCAAGAAGTGGGATGGAAGGTTTTTGTTGTGTGATATATGTGTCGTGATTGTTTGTTGTCATCTAGAATGAATGGATATATGATATGTGTTGTGAAAAATAAATTAAGGGTTGGATTCAGGGATTTTCTTCTTTCCCTCATTTTATTCTTTGTCTCCTTCTTTATTATTAAGAATTTAATATTATTTTGTTTATATTAATAGATATTGATAGAAATTTAACATTAGTTTGTTTTATATACCTTTAAAGGTATATTTAGTTTCCAAATTTCAAGATTTCCTTTGAAAGATAAAATTTTTTTCTATTGCCAAAAAAGCAATTTTCCCTGGAGAAATGGCTCAGCGGTTAAGAGCACTGGCTGCTCTTCCAGAGGTCATGAGTTCAATTCCCAGCAACCACATGGTGGCTCACGACCATCCATAATGAAATCTGGTGCCCTCTTCTGGCCTGCCGATATACCTGCAGACAGAACACTGTATACATAATAAATAAATCTTAAAAAAAGAAAAAAGCAATTTTCCCTAGGAAAGATATTACCTGCCAAAAAAGAACACGTTTGAGCTAGGGTTAGGGCAGGATTCTATTCTTATCTTTCCAGGAGAATAAAAGCATCCAACCAAGGATTGTAGAGACCACTCGACAACTGGAACTTCTGAAGAAAAAGGGACCAGGCACCAAAGAAGACAAGACAAGTAGCCCAGATGATGGAGTCTCACAGATTATTACAGTCAGGATTTCAGTAAAGCCCTGAACTTTCCCACCCAAAGTCCAGCTTCTGACTACAAACTGTTCAGGACATTTTAAGTGCTGAGTACATAGAGACTGGACAACAAATGTTACTATTAACATGCTTAATAATTTTTCCTATTTTATTTGGGCCCCCAAACAGGTTTTCTGTGTCCCTTTTGATGGGTTATAGATGTTATTTAGGAGGATTGGTTACTAGTCATTAAATGGTCTTGTTAAGCAAGGTATAGGTGGTTAGACTTAGGGATTTCTTTTTCTTTTCTCTATCCTTCTTTTTCACTTATGTATAGGGAAAAGACAAAAAAAGAAGAAGGGTGGTTATAGGAATGATAGGAAAAAAGGGTAGATTATTAAATCGACTACAGATCTTTGTTACTGTTACAAAATTAAGGTTATATTTGGTTACATTGGTATAGATCATTGTATATTGATACAAAATTAAGGTTATATTTTGGTTAGGTATTATACCTGTGTAACTCTTAAAAGTGCAACGTGAAGTTCTCATTCTTTTGACAGCAACTATCACAAACTGTTTAGGATAATTAAGAAATGCAAGTCGATAGTCATTCAAACTTATGGTTTTATTAGGTATTAGTTTAGTTGATCACAGATGTTTTCTAAGTTAATCAGATATTAAGTTACTAGAGAGACAAGCAACATTTGCTTATTTAAAAATACAGAGATGGATAGATGGTCTTCAAAAACCTTAAGAGATGTATAGAATATTTCATTTAAAGGTATTTTTATCATTTTAAAAATTCTTTGACCTGAGACATTCAACTCCTGACTGCTCCCATTTGATTTGGAAGGAGATAATGAGCATCAAAAAAAAATCTTCATCAGGAAATAACTCCTACTAGGCAGCAATGCCCCTGCTCTTTCAACAGACTATTTATAATCCAAAGATGGACCAAAGCTTAAATGTGGGTGAATTGATGGCCAGATTCTGCAAAGACAGAATGGGAAGATCCTTCTTATTTCCTGCTCCACAGTTAAGTCTGTGAGATATACTTGGCCAGAAGTCTGAAGATAGATACTCCAGTGTTATAGAGAGAAACTGGGGACTGTCCAGGCAGCCAATAGTCTGGCATTTCATAGTTTTGGAAGTCACTTGCTCTGTACTTCCTGTTTATTCAGGTATGTTTATCTTTCTCAGGTTTCTGATGTGGTTGAAGACTACATAGTTATAGTTTCACAGTAAGTCTTAAGTTGTTTAGGAATTAAAAGGATGATTTTAGGTTTTTAATGCAAGTTAGGATGAAAATTGAGTTAGGTAAAGAACTTTAAACTCTTCAAGATAAGATGTATAATAGAATATATTTCCTAGTTAAGTTGTCAAATACATACGGACTAGACACTGAGAATTTATGTCATACTTTTTAGTTTTTAGAATTGTTTCCTAATTGTTTTTATTGTATTGTATTTATTGTTGCTGTATTGTATTTTTGTTATTGCATTGTATTTATTTCTATAAGAAAAGAAGCCTTCGGGGCCAAGATGGCAGCAACCTACACTGACGCATTTTGAACGCGGGGAAAAAAGAGCCATAAAAAACACAGAGTTATTGGGCACTGTGCAAAAACTGGAGGGGCTAGACCCCCCCCCCCCGGAACATTCACAGCTCCCAAGGGACTGTTAAAAGTCCCAGGGTAAGGCTCTCCCCCCAACTCTCGCAGACACGGAAGCCACTGAACCCGGGATTCGGGAACTCCCATTTGGAGAGGCGCCTGGTAAGATCGTCCCCAACTCACAGCAGGCAGAATCAGAGGCCACTTGGCAATTGATCACTAGCCTACTGGGCTCCCCACACCTCAGGAAGAACTTATACCCACTTAAGAAACTTTGCAGGATAGTGGAAGTCTTAGCAAGGAACAAACAGGGAGCTCAGCGGGTAGTCTGCAGCCGATCGAGATGCAGAGCGCGGAGGTTCTGAGAGAGTGGGAAGCTGGGAAGCCAAAGGCGGGTGGGAGGGGCCGAATCCCCGCGCACTCACGTCAGGGCAGCTGGGGAGGGAGCCCGGCGTGGGCGGGGCCAGGGATCCACGCACCCACAGCTGAGCTGCTGGGGTGAGAGGCCCACTCAGGCAGCCGGAGGATCCGGGGCTCGGTGCACCCACAGCCGAGCAGCCAGGGAGGGAGACCCACGGCTGGGCAGACAGGGAGGGAATCAGGCACAGAGGTCAGGCCTATGGTGAGAAGCCTAGTGAGAAGCCAGAAATCAGGGGACCATAGCTGTATTCTGGAAAATCCAGACATATTAGGTGTGGAGCCAGACCCTGTCAGCCTCCGTGATGACAAACAAAGCCCACAGAATCTGTGCCTGGGCAAACAGGTCCATACCATCAGAACCATTACAGGCTGATAACTCAGAGTGCAACATAGAGAAGTCTGAATTGGGAGCAGTGAAACAATCCCGGTCTATTACTCACAACCTGGGAATAGGCTGCACCAGCTCACAGTGACTCAGGCGATTAAAACCACAGTGACCCTGAAATCCCCCTGTAAGCAACGACAGATAGCCAAGTAACTCATCCCCTGCACCAAAGCATCCACTGTGGATCCAAGCACAGAAAACAACAAGAACAGACAGCTAAATGCATCCAATGGCCAAAGGTCAAAAAAAAAAAAAAAAAAAGAAATCAAGGAAATATGACTCCAACAAAGCAGAATTATCCTAGCTCATCCAATATGGATGACCTCACACCAACAGAAACACATGAAAACGTTGACAATTCTGCATTATGGAAAGTGATAGAGTCCCTTCAAGAAGAACTTAAATCTATGAAGGAATTCAAAGAAGCCACAATTTTACAAGTCAAAACAAGGAACAACACCATTAAAGAGCTCCAAGCCAAGGTGACAGAGCTTGAACAGGAAAAGGACAAAGCAATGAAAGATTTTCATACAAAAACAAGCAAGCTGGAGAAGGAAATGTACAAAACAAACAAAACCATACAAGACATGAAAATAGAAATAGAAACAATAAAGAAAACACAGTCAGAGTTAAAAGAGGAAGTGGAGAATCAAGGGATGAGAACAGGAACTACGGATGTGAGTATCAACAATAGGATGCAAGAGATGGAAGACAGGATCTCAGGCATGGAAGATTCGATGGAAGAAATCAGTACAACATCCAAAGAAAATGAGAAGGCTAAAAAATCTCTCACCCACAACATCCAAGAAATCAAGGACTCAATGAAAAGATGGAACCTAAGAATTATAGGTATAGAGGAAAGAGAGGACTCCCGACTCCAAGGTCCAGGAAATATCTTCAACAAAATCATAGAGGAAAACTTCCCAAACCTGAAGAAAGAGATGCCAATAAAAATCCAAGAGGCTTACAGAACACCAAACAGATTAGATCAGAAAAGAAACTCCTCTCGCCACATAATAACTGAAACACCAAATGTAAAGAGCAAAGAAAGAATACTAAAAGCTGTAAGAGAAAAAGGTCAAGTCACATACAATGGCAGACCCATCAGAATTACACCTGACTTCTCCTCAGAAACTTTAAAAGCTAGAAGGGCCTGGTCAGATATACTACAAGTCCTGAGAGATCATAGGTGCCCAGCCAGATTACTTTACCCAGCAAAACTCTCTATCAACATAGATGGAGAAAACAAGATATTCCATGACAAAATCAAATTTAAACTATATCTACCCACAAACCCAGC
Organism: Lophiomys imhausi; assembly: GCA_907164525.1. NCBI lineage: Eukaryota > Metazoa > Chordata > Mammalia > Rodentia > Muridae > Lophiomys > Lophiomys imhausi. Next base: position 11,880,803 of record CAJQZJ010031933.1, read on the forward strand.
CCTACAGAAAATCCTAGAAGGAAAATCCAAACCCAGAGAAGAAAACTCCACCCAAGAAAACAAAGGGAATAGAAAACCTCTCAGCAACTAAAACAAAAGAGGCACAGGACCACCACCTATACGAAACTAATGGGAAATAACAACCCCAGGTCACTAATATCCATCAACATCAATGGACTCAACTCCCAGACTTCAACACCCCACTCACAACAATGGACAGATCATCAAGACAGAAGACAAACAGAGAAATATTGAGGCTAACAGAGATCATGAAACAAATGGACCTAACAGATATCTACAGAACGTTTCACCCAAACACAAAGGAATACACCTTTTTCTCAGCACCCCAAGGAACCTTCTCCAAAATCGACCACATAGTTGGTCACAAGGATAGGCTCAATAGATACAAGAAAATTGAAATAACACCTTGTATCTTATTAGACCACCACGGAATAAAAGTGGTCTTCAACAGCAAAAGAATCAAAAGAAAGCCTACACACACATGGAAATTGAACAGCTCCTTACTGGATGACCACTGGGTCAGGGAAGAAATAAAGAAGGAAATCAAAGACTTTTTAAAATCCAACGGCAATGAAGACACAACATACCCAAACCTATGGGATACATTGAAAGCTGTGCTACGAGGAAAGTTCATAGCACTAAGTGCTTTCAAAAAGAAAATTATGACAGCTCATATTAGTGAACTAACAGGTAAGCTGGGTGAATTGGAAAAAAAAGAAGCAAACACTCCCAAGAAGAGCAGAAGGCAGGAAATCATCAAACTTAGGGCTGAAATCAACAACTTAGAATCAAAAAGAACTATACAAAGAATCAATGAAACCAAGAGTTGGTTCTTTGAGAAAATCAACAAAATAGACAGACCCCTAGCCAAATTAACTAAAAGGCAAAGGGAAAGAACCCAAATCAACAAAAACAGAAATGAAAATGGAGAAATAACAACAGACATTGAGGAGATCCAGAAAATATTCGGACATTACTTTAAAAATCTATATTCCACTAAATTTGAAAACCTAAGCGAAATGGACAATTTCCTCAATAAATTGCACCTACCAAAACTAAATCAAAATCAGATTAACAGCCTAAACAGCCCAATAACACCCAAGGAAATAGAAACAGTCATTAATAATCTCCCAACCAAAAAAAGCCGAGGGCCAGATGGCTTTAGCACGGAATTCTACAGGACCTTCAAAGAGGAACTAACACCATTACTTTTCAAACTCTTCCACCACATAGAAACAGAAAGAACACTGCCAAACTCATTCTATGAGGCCACTGTCATTCTGATTCCTAAACCACACAAAGACCCAACAAAGAAAGAGAACTTCAGACCAATCTCCCTCATGAACATAGATGCAAAAATACTTAATAAAATACTAGCAAACCGAATTCAAGAACACATCAAAAGTATCATACACCATGATAAAGTAGGCTTCATCCCTGGAATGCAGGGATGGTTCAATATACAAAAGTCTATCAATGTAATTCACCACATAAACAAGATGAAAGAAAAAAAACCACATGATAATCTCACTAGATGCAGAAAAAGCATTTGGCAAAATCCAACACCCCTTCATGCTAAAAGTTCTGGAGAGAACGGGCATACAAGGACCATACCTAGAAAAAATAAAGGCAATATACAGCAAGCCAGTAGCCAACATCAAATTAAATGGAGAGAAGCTTGAAGCATTTCCTCTAAACTCAGGGACAAGACAAGGATGTCCACTTTCACCATATCTTTTCAATATAGTACTTGAAGTCCTTGCTAGAGCAATAAGACAACTAAACGAGATCAAAGGGATAAAAATTGGAAATGAAGAAATCAAATTATTCCTATTCACAGATGATATGTTAGTATACATAAGCGACCCCAAAAACTCCACCAAAGAACTCTTACAGCTGATAAACAACTTCAGCAAGGTGGCTGGATACAAAATTAACTCAAAAAAATCAGAAGCCCTTCTTTATACAACAAACAAATATACCGAGAAAGAAATAAGGGAAACAACCCCCTTCACAATAGCCACAAACAACATAAAATACCTGGGGGTAACTCTAACCAAGCATGTAAAGGACCTATACAACAAGAACTTCAAGCCCCTGAAGAAAGAAATGAAAGAGGCCTTTAGAAGATGGAAAGATCTCCCATGCTCATGGATAGGTAAGATCAACATAATAAAAATGGCTATCCTACAAAAAGCAATATATAGATTTAATGCAATTCCTATCAAAATACCAACACAATTCTTTATAGACCTGGAAAAAGCTATTCTCAACTTCATATGGAACAACAAAAAGCCCACAATAGCTAAATCAATCCTATACAATGAAAAAACATCTGGAGGTATCACCATCCCAGATTTCAAGCTGTACAGAGCAACAGTAATAAAAATAGCATGGTATGGGTATAGAAACAGACCAGTGGATCAATGGAATCGAATTGAAGACCCAAACATGGACCCACACACCTATGGCCAACTAATCTTTGACAAAGAAGCGAAAACCACACAATGGAAGAAGGACAGCATCTTCAACAAATGGTGCTGGTCCGACTGGATGTCCACTTGCAAAAGAATGAAATTAAACCCATACCTATCACCTTGTACCAAACTTAAATCCAAGTGTATCAAAGACCTTAACATAAAGCCAGCCACACTAAATATATTAGTAGAAAAAGTAGGAGAAACCCTCGAACTCATTGGCACAGGTGACAACTTCCTGAACAGAACACCAACAGCTCAGGACCTGAGATCAACAATCAATAAATGGGACCTCATGAAACTGAAAAGCTTCTGTAAGGCAAAGGACATTGTCATTCGAACAAAACGGCAACCAACAGTCTCGGAGAAAATCTTCACCAACCCCACATCTGATAGAGGGCTATTATCTAAAATCTACAAAGAACTCAAGAAACTAAATGCCAAGAAACCAAATAATCCAATCAAAAAATGGGAGATGGAGCTAAATAGAGAATTCACAAAGGAGGAATCCCTAAGGGCTGAGAGACACCTGAAGAAATGTTCAACATCCTTAATCATCAGAGAAATGCAACTCAAGATGACCCTGAGATTCCACCTAACACCTGTTAGAATGGCTAAGATAAAGAGCTCAAATGATAGCGCATGCTGGCGAGGGTGTGGAGAAAGGGGAACCCTACTCCATTGCTGGTGGGAGTGCAGGCTTGTGCAACCACTATGGACGTCTGTCTGGCAATATCTTAGAAATCTATGGAATAACCTTGCCTCAGGACCCAGCCATACCACCTCTGGGTATACACCCAAAGGACCTCTCACGGAGACATAGGGAAGTCTCCTCATCTATGTTCATAGCAGCCTTACTTGTAATAGCTAGAAATTGGAAACAACCCAGATGTCCCTCAACTGAAGAATGGATTAAAAAACTGTGGTACATCTACACAATGGAATATTACTCAGCTATCAGAAACAATGAAATCATGCAATTTGCAACCAAATGGATGGATCTAGAGAAGCTCATCCTGAGTGAGCTAACCCAGTCTCAGAAGGATGCACATGGCATCTATTCACTTATAGTAGGATTTTATCTATATCGTACAGGATATCTGTACTACAACCAACACACCAAAAGGAACATGGACATAAACTTTTTTTTTTATCTTTTTCTTTTTCCTTCTCCTTTTTTTCTTTTTTCTTTTCCCTTCCCTTTTTCCTCTCTTTTTTTTTTTTTGTTGATATTCTTTGTTTTTGTGGGTTTGTGTGTTTGTTGGTCTTTTTTTTTTTTTAGTATTCCCCCAGTAGCAAGGAGACACCTTTCACTGGCAGTACTGCCTCGTAGGCCCCCGGTGAATGAAGAGGCTCTTGGCCCTCATATGACTCCTGATCTGTGGTGAGAGACTGTTAGAAAGGGACACTCCACCCCAGAGGAACAAGACGGAAGGGTCAGGGGGTAGAGCATGGGAGGGTGGGGCTGGGAAGTGGGAAAAGAGGACAATATGATAAGGATGTAACCTGAAGCAACAAACAAATAAATTTATTAACTAAAAAAAAAGGTAGGTGGCAGGGCTGAAACACTGTGAATGGAATAGAGGATACAGCCGTTTAGCCTGGTTTTGCAGACCTCCAGGTGTTGAGAAGACGTGGAGCTAAGGTAAAACACAAGAGAATTGTGGTGTTGGCCCATGCCTTTGACTTCAGCGGAGATGGGGGGAGCACCGTAGAGTTGGTGGTCTTATGTATTCTGGAGTCATACGGAGCGGGGTGGTGAGGGTGCATACTCTTGGTCCCACCATTCAAGAAGAGTACACCCTTGGTCCCAGCTCTCAGCACACTGGAGACAGAAATGGGCAGATCCCGGAGCTCAGGGTCAGCCTGATGCAGGGAAAACTCTAAATAGAGAAAGACTTCGATCCAGGAGTGGTGGAACACATCTTTGATCCCTTCAGATGGGAAACACAGGTCTCTGATCCCAATAATTAGAGTTCAGAGACACACACATGGGATTTGGAGGGACCTAGGTTTGGAGGCTACTTACAAAAGGCCTTCTCGATGCAGGTTGTCCTTTGTGATCTCAAAATATATACACTAGAGCTGGTTTAGCTCAAAGGTGACAGAATGATTTCTTCTTTAACCCAGATTGAAAGATAACGCTTTGTATGTTGTCGGAAGGCCAAATTTGCTTCAGGAGAAGTACTACCTAGCCCCCCTCCCCCCCAAAAAAAAGAGGGTAATTGTTCCAGGGTTGGGATTGGGGCAGGGCTCTGTTCTTATCTTTCCAGGAGAATCAAAGCATCCATTAGGGGAGCCCGGGGACAGCTGGACAGCGGAAACCTCAGCAGAGTTCAGAATCAGGCACCAAGGAGGACAAGTGACCCAGTTGATTCTGCCTGGCAGACTTCCTCAATAGCTGTCTCCATCGGGGGCCTGCAACCATGGCAATCCAATGTCGCTGGGACCGTTCAGCTCTACACAATGCCCCAGCTGGAACCTCAGTGAAGCCTGCAAGATCAGCTTCTGCCTATAAACTCCTTAGGTCATCTAAACAGCTGAGAACAGAAGGACTGAACATAAAAGGAGTGTACTAACATTTTTAACCATTTTTTCCATTTGGGTTTGGGCCCCAAACAGGTCTACTATGACCCAAATCAGCAGGAAGTCACTTTAAGAGAGAGACGTCCCATGCCCAGAGGGTGGGGAAGGTGTTTCTCCGCCCTTCTTTTTGGTTATTTGAAGGATAACTGAAAACTCTGATATTTAGGGGAAGAGATTACAAGCTGATAAATGGTCCTGTTTAATGGGTTTTGGAGGTTAGCCCCAGGGACTTTCTACTTTTCCTTTTCTGTATCCTTCTTCCTCTCCTATGTAGGAGTGCATAGGCTTGAGAAAAATGAGACATAGACATAGCACAGGAAGGTCCAAGAAGAAGCGGCAGATTATTGAATGTGCCCTTATACCTTTGTATATTGATACAAAATTAGTAGTATATTTGGCTAAAGTGGTATTGACCATTGTTTATTGTGAAAAAATAAGATTGTATTGGATTACATCGGTATTGATCTTTGTATATTGATACAAAATTAAGATTATAGTGGGCCACAATGGTATTGACCCTTGTATATGGACGTAATATTAAGGTTGTATTGGGCTACATAGGCATTGATCTTTGTATATTGATACATAATTAAGAGTATATTTAACCACAATTGAATAGATCTTTGTATATTGATACAAAATTAAAGGTAACGCTTCCTAATGGTATCATACCTAGAGATACTTAAAAATAAAATGTGAAGCTCTGGCCTCTTGATACCAACCGTCTTAAACTGTTTAGGATAGTTAAGAAAAACAAACTCCTAGTCATGCATGCATGTCACCTTGTTAGCTACTATGACAGTCTATCACAGATATTCTCTAAGCTACTCAGTAATCAAGTTGTTTAGAGACAAGCAACATTTGCTTATCTAAATACAAGAGATAGATAGGGCATCTTCAAAAACCCCAAGAGATCTGCAGAATATGGCATTCAAAGATGTTGTCTTAAATTAAATTTTTTTATATCGATACATATCAGCTCCTGACAGCACCCCCTATTCTACTCCAAGTAGAAGATAAGCATCGAAGAATCTCCAGTGTGAGATGGTTGAATTAGTGGCAAGCCTATCTCTTGGCATAAAAAAAAACCCCTTGCTCCAACTGCAGACAGACTGCTGTCCAAAAAGGACAAAACTTGGTAGCAGGGATGTCGACAGCCTAACTCTGCCAAGATAGGGTAGGTAAGTCCTTCATAATCCCGGCTCTACAACAAATGTCTGTCAGAGAAACAGGACCCAAAGGCTGAAGACTGATGCAGGAATGTATGGAGAGAAAATGGGAACTGCCCAGGCAGTCACTGGTATGTCATTTCTTAGTTTTGGAAGCTGCAGGCCCTGCACTTCCTATATAAGCAGATATATTTATCCCTCTCAGGTCTCTGAGGTGGTTGAAGAATAGACAGCTAGAGTCTCATTGTTAAATTTTGAGTTGTTTAGGAATCAAGAGGGTGTTATAGATCTAAGAAGATACTCTTAAAAGTGTGTTGCAAATTAGTATGAATGTTGAGTCAGATATAGACCTTTAAACTCATGGAGATGGTTAGATAGTAGAATGTTAAAGTCAGGGGCCAAATATGTATAAACTGGACATTGGGAAGGTATACTGGGCCATTTAACTCTCATAAATGTGGCATATTTATATCTGTTGTTTTGTATAGTATTTACTGTTATAAGAGAAGGAACCATCTGTTGGACTGAAAGGGGAAACTGTTGGGGGGAAGAGGGTGGAAGGGCGGGATAGGAAGGGGGAATAGGGAGGGGTTTGTGACTGAGATGTAACTTGAAGAAAAAAAAATAAAGTATTTAAAAAAAAAAAAAGAAATAGTTAGTCAAACATCAGAGCCACCATCATGGTGAAAGTCAAATCAAGCGTGCTACCTACTCACTTACAATTCCAAGATGCCTGAATTTCCTTGGAGGGAGATACAGTTACAGGAGGCATGGAATTTAAGAGAAGTTTTTAAATAATGAATTGTACAGAAAGGATTATTTTAAATTCTATATTCTGTTTTTGGTGTAGGAGAGATGTAAATTATACTGGTTCTAGTGTAATAAAAAGTAAGGCCAACAAAAAAAAAAAAAAGAAAAAAAAAAAGAAAAGAAGCCTTCTATTCGACTAAAAGGGAGAGATGTTAGAGAAAGGTCTTTTCTGCCCTTTCTGAGGCACTCTCTAATTGGTTAATAAAAGTGGCTGATTGCCATTTAGCTGGCCAGAGAGAGAATAGGGAGGTGGGACTTCCTGGGAGGAAGAAAGGAAACCTGGGTTTTACACAGAGGAAGCTCTCTTTCCGACAGGACTCAGAAACAGCATGATGTCTTGGAATAAACTCTGAAGGAACAGCAAGCCACATGGCTGATTGAGAATAGTTGGTGATGTTAATTTATATTAGCTAATTGAGAGTCAGCTAAGGCCTAAGCATTAAAATATTAAAAGATCTTGCTATATTTAATTATTGGGAAAAAGGCTGCCCTTGGTCCTGGGCCTTATCACCAGGATAGGACAGGCTGGCAGCTAAGGCACCAGGCCTGCCATGTTCCCATCAGGTACCACCGGCTGCTGTGCTGGCCTAATATAACAGTTTATTGTTATTAATATATATCTTTGTTAACAAGGTTGTGGTTTCACAGAGATAGTTGCATATCCATGTTTATTGCTAGTTTTCATAATTAAGTAATTAAAAAAAACCATATAATTGGGGTAGGATAGGTGGCTCAACAGTTAAGAACACTTGCTGTGCATTCATGACCATTTCAGTACTCATTAAATAAGTTCAGGGCCAAGTATACATATAACAAACCGAGCATCTCTAACCACAGCCTGAAAGAATGCATACAGCTAATATATATACATATACATATATGCAGTGGGAGGTGGGAGTAGGGCTTAAAGAAGAAATGGGAAAAGTAAAAAAGACTTACCCAGAAAAATGGCTCATGAAGAAAAAGAATTGTGAGCTGTGGGTCTGGAATAGGCTGTGGTTCTGCAGATGGAAGCAGATAGACTGATGCACATCACTTTAGTTATATATTGCCACTTACCACAAGCAGATTGTTAGCTTTATGATTCTAGGAACTATATACATTTTATTCAGTGGTCTATCTACACCTCCTGCTAAACATTTGATAGATTCTATATAATATATAGGTTAATGAACAAAACTGGGGAATATATTTCTTTTTAAATGAACCCAAACTCTAATTTTATTTTATAATAATAGGAAAATATATACATGGTTATAAACACACACTCCTCTCCCCCCTATCTTTTTTCATGTAGAATAGTCATAATTATATTTAATTATTCTATTTAGCACTAGTAAAATCCTCCTTTGGTCCTAGAGGAAGAATAACACAAATAATTTTGTCTCAATTTTGCTCACTGCTAACAGGATAATTCTTGCAATAAGCATCTGACAATCTTCTTCTTCCATGAGTATGTCCTACAGACATTTAATTTATCAATATTATCATCAATATTAAAAATCATTTTTTCTAGAGTCTCTCCAGGTGGATATTTTCTTAAGAATTTTGTATTATCTTGTTGGAAACCACAAATAAACACTTCAGAAACAATGCGGCTCTAACTTATGGTCACATATCAGGGGAAAAATGCCTTAAGGCTTTTGATTTCTTCTTTGGAAGCTTTACCTTGTGTAGCTTCCCATACCCCAAAGAACTCCAAATGTCTTTTTCTTTTCATTCTATAGGACCTGACTGAAAATATCCTTGATAACATATTTAATGGACAGTTTCCTAAACTTAAACTATTATACACAGCTCTTAAAACATAACAGTCTCTGCCCAGAGGACTAAAATATTACAAGCATTCTTAGGAAATATTTCTAAACTTCGTTTGTTTAACAGTGATTTTGGTCTTTAGTTTTGGTTGCATTGGTTTGCTGAAACATGAAACATGAAGGACATTTAGAAGTCAAGGAAGCACATAGGATTTATTTATTCCCCAAGGCAACATCTTAATGTCAGAAGTGAATTATAACAACTTACATTTCTGGTGACATACATTATAATTCAAAACCAGAAAAACTACATCAAGGTTGGTCTTACTATTATATAAAAAGAGGCTTTTAAAAATCTTTTGCAACCATATGAAGACCTTTTTAGATGAAAACAGCATCAGCAAAAGGTAATTGAAAAAAAAAAGTCTCTTGTAATGTATGGAACCATTGCCCCCTGAGGCTTCTCTTTCCTACACACAACTCTTTTACTACAAGTTTTATTTAATTCATGGACAAGATGGAGTGGGTTTTTTCCAATGTCCCAATAACTTCCAAAAACATGGAGAAGAAGCACATGTAGATTTGAGTTTATCTTTTTCTTATATATGTATCCAAACTAATATTGTTGAATGGTCAAGATTCCTGAGCCTTAGGTAAAAACAGTGATGGTGATTTATTCATTGACATTTATGATGTAAGTTTTGCAAGCTACATCAAAACCCTGATTGTGCCTTAAAAAAAAACTACTTTGTGTATTCAATACACACTCTGTCCCTTTTCAGTAAAAATAATCTCTACAACATTAAAATATATCATCCCCAAATTGAAAGGATGAATAATAGATTTAAAATAATTTTGCTCAAAGATCATTGAACCTGTTCATAGTCCTTCATGAAATATAGTTAGATTACTTTTATTCAGAACATTGTTATAAAAACAGTCAATATTTGTAAACAAAAAGTGTTTTTCCATAGTTGTAAGATATACTTTCATCACAGTATACACCTGCTTAGTTTAAAAACTTTCAAGTTATTCAATAATTGAACATTTAAAAAAAGATTTTCTCAAGAAACAAAGCAATACATGTGTTGCAAATTGTGATGTTTAACTTTTATTCTCAACTTGAGGACATTTGGAATCACTATAGTAATGTGCTTCTGAGTCTACATAAAATGTGTTTTAGAAAAATTGACTAGAGCATAGTAGACTCACCCTACATGTGGGAAATGCAATCCCATGGGTTTGGTTTGCAGCTTGATTAAAGGAGAAAGTAAGCTGAGCACCAACACACCTTATTCTCCTCTTTCTGACTGCAGATCCAGTGTGACCGGATGTCTCCTGCTTTGTTCCTGCTGTCTGAACTTTCCTGCCATGATGAAGCAGTGAAAAAAAAATACAGATTTGCTTCCATGAATTCCTCCTGCATGTCAGGTACTTTGTCACAGCAAAAGACATGTATTGCAGGTGTAACACAGCTTTCTGTCATCCTATTGAGCTTGTACATCATAGTTCCAGGGTGACATTGGACAGACGATGGCATAAGTGTTAGCTCCAGCTTTTCCCAGGCTGAAGCGTTTCATACCATGTAACAGGGATTCTGCTTAAACTCTAACAATGTGATCAAAATGTCTTTAAAACAGAATGTTGCTGAAATGGTAGCTATAACTATATAAAAAATAAAATAAATTTAAATATAATATAAACACTTTTGTAAAGAATTCAGGTTTCTCAAATGGTAAAAAATACACAATTTAAGTGTCTTGTGCTTTCTATGACTTCATTGATCTTAATGGCAAAATGCCCAGTATCACAATGGCTTTAAAAATGTTAGTCCTACTCTTTGAACCAGTGAAACAAAAGACTTTTACTATTTCAACCATACACAAAAAGCAGAAGCTAGTTAAGCATTCAGTGCAGCTAAAAAATTGTTAGCTACTTATAATTCTAATTGGAAAATGATTTTAACTTGAAGCTAATGAATAATAGTTGCTTTTCTAACTGCTCTGGCCTTTGTAAATGCTGACACATAATGCCTGATTGTTCATCTGCTGTCTCTCAGGCAAGAGCTTGGAATGTCTGTTTTTTTGCAGTGTTAATGTAGACTGGCATTAGATGTTTCTAATCAGTCAGTTGCAGAGGTTAAGATCTTTTTATTCATTTCCAAGTCTGACTTCCTTTTGTGGAATTTACTTTTCTTTCCCACAACCTTCAACTAGGAAAAAATAGTGAATTTAAGTGCATGAGAATTTATGTTTTATCCTCCTATATTTTGCTATTGATTTTATCATCTCTAAAATGAGATATATTTATATTTATGTTGTAGAATTGTTCTTTCTGTGTTTATGTAATACATTGCTATAGAAAATGAGGAAGTATTGAGTATCATGAAAATTTATCCTTTAAAGTACATTTTTTTCCAACTATTTGTGCTCACTATATCTGTGTTTGTAGCCAAGAGAATAAAAGATAGTTTTACAGGCTATTAAAGTAGATTAGAGTTCACATGTAGATTTTAAAACTTGTATTTTTAAAAATGGTTGTTAATAAAACAACACTTGTACAGGCTTATACTAATTGGGCAACAATGTAGCCTATAAAGTCACTATGAAATATTTGTAAGATAGGCAACATTTTCCACCTCTGTTTGATGAACTCAATGATGAAGGAAAGTCACTTCCCATTAATTTAGCAGAATTTTGTTATTTTAAAGATGTATTTTCACATCTTCCTTTCCAGAGATAAATAGGTAAGTATTAGCACTGGTACCAAGTCAACATATAAGTAATTATAAATCTGCTTGCATTATTTATAAAGATATTTTATTAAACATTATAAGAAAATTATATTTTAAAATATAGTTATATTTTCTTATAATGCTTAAGTCCATAGCTGTAATATTCCAGAAGTGTTGTGATGTAGAGCGAAGTACAGAGTAAGGGAAGCACCATCCAAGTTAACAGTAATGGTGCTGTGTTTTTCCACATGTACATGACTTGTGCAGAACTTACTTTGTGAAAGATCAGACACTTGTGAGGAATGTTGTTTATCTATTTTTCTTTTCTGTGAAGATTATAAGCATTATTTTCAATATGATAGCAAGAATCCTTTCTGAGCTTTCTGCTTTTAGGCTAACTTGTGTCATTCAATTATGGAAATACATATGGGACATGGGAACATGGCAGCAGAATCATACATATTGCAGTGAATTGTTATGGAAGGAAGATCCCAAACCTACAGTGACTCATCACTGGGAAATTCAAACACAAAAACTCCTAAACTCTGGGCTTAGTGGTACAGCCCTATATCTCTATCTACTCAGGAGGTTGAGGCAACCCAACACCTGCCTGGCCTCCTGAGCAAGTTCAAAGTCAGCCTTGTCAACTTAGGGACACTCTGTCTCAATTGATTTTTAAAAGAATATAAAAGAAATGGGGACTCAGATCAGTAGAGGAACACTTGCTGAGTACATGAAAGGTTTATATTCAACTCTATTTCCAATTAAAAATAAGTAAATTAGCTGGAGAGATGGCTCAGAGGTTAAGAGCACTGGCTGTTCTTCCGGAGGTCCTGAGTTCAATTCCCAGCAACCACATGGTGGCTCACAACCATCTATAATAGTTGTCTGAATTTTTCCTTGGATTCCTAGTATGTGTGGTGTGCATACAGATAGGAATATACATGTGTGCATATGTGGAGAGGCAAGAGGTGAAAATTAGATGTCTTCCTCAGTCACTTCTACCTTTGTGTATGTGTGCATATGTGTGTGTGTGCATGTGTGCACATGTTTGTGCATGTGTGTGTGCATGTGATGCAGTATTTTGCTGAACATGAAGATGACTAACTAACTAGGACTGGCTAGCCAGCTAGCTCCAGGGATCTTTCTGACTTGCCTTCACTCCTCGCCCAATGCTGGTGTTACAGACATACATTCCTGCATCCAGGATTTTACATGCATTTTAGGGATCTGAATTAAAACCCTCATGTTTGTGTGTGAGCAGCTTTGGTGACTGAAGTATTTCCCAAACCCTCTATTTGTTTGTCCTCATATAGACCTATAGTTATGTCTCAGTATCCAGAAGCCACACAGTACCATTTTGCAAAAGATAAAACAGACTTACGTGTTCTTACATTTACACTTCACAATAGTGCAAAAAGAAAAAAAAATCCCTCTTAGAGATTTGTCTGCAACTGAAATCAGGATATTTGCTGTCTAGGCAGCTGATCAACTTTGCATGCATTCCTGTTGCTGTAAGAATTTCCTTTGCTTCCCACTTGGATCAAGACGCCACATCATGCTTTTTTTACTTTTGTTTCTACTGAGGAAGACAAACCTAGTATACTTCTAATGTAAATACACATGAAAAGGAATAGATTTTTATTTGTATACCAGAAAATGTTATTTCAGTTAACCTTCCTTGGAAAGAAAGGTTCACTGAGAATTATTTTTAAACTTGTGAGAGACATTTTCCTGTTGTCTTACATGCAAATGTTGTCAGCACAACAGTATATTTTCTGCATTTTCTTTATAACCAACTCTTTCACATCTAAAATGTTTTTTTTATTTTATATCTTCTGAAATTTTTCAATGATATGTGTATACTGCTAGATTTTTCTCATAATTTACTTAGGCAATGGACTTGCACCTTGCATTTCTATAATATTTGGAGATACTGTTTCTTTAGTTATTCCTCTGTCATATGGAAGTATCTTTATATTTTCTGAAATTTTGTAAGATTTTGGTCATTATTGACTTCATGAAATTGCTGCCAGTTCTTAAAAATGGCATTTTCAAATATTCAATCTAATATAACTATCTATACATTTATTTGTGTAGGTAAAAATAACTGTGCTTATATTTTTTCTGCCTTATTTCTTTTCCTTTGTTTCCTCTAAGCATTTAGTGACATTGAGCTCTCTTGTTGATTCTAGAAGCTGTCCTAAATTCTCAATGATTCTAGAAGAACGAAAACCTTTTCAGCTAAATACACACTGTGCTTTTGGTGATAAATGAGTCTGCTTCATTAGTAAAACCCAAGTGTTAGATTTAGTTTATATCTTTTCTGAAAACATGAAGAGATGAATCTTATAGTCTCTGCCTTCAGTGTATATTCCTAACTGCTGATCTTATGAGAAAGGTTTTGGATTCTACCAGATTGTATGTTCATTTTTACTCATCTGTAGCATTATAATCTGTTTTCTACTATGTCAAAGTTACAAAATCTGGAACTTGGTTTGTTTAACTAATTCAAAAAGTCAACTTATATTCTCTGTGAAGATGTAGGAGATTACCACAGAGCAATCTAGTATGGGACTGAGATGGAAAGTTTCAGTTGTCATCTAGATAGTCTTTTTTTAAATCAAAGGTAGGTCATGAGCAGGTCTGTTGTAAATATTTTTAGAACTGAGAAGGGTATAGTTGTTGTATGGAAAGAAATTTGTCAGAGTCCTAGGAAGTCATTTGAAGTATATTGGGGCCACCTTACCTTTTATAATGACATAAAAGACATGAGTCCTTGGGTCTAAGATCTTCTAACTTCTGGACATCCTGTTCACATGTAGATGTACCGATTCTAACATATCTTTGTGGAAGAAATACAGTCTGGGATGTTGGGAACCATCTTCCTTTGTCATCATTGTGGGATTATTTTGTAATGATTTGTTAATACCAACGGGAAAACAATGTTGAGCCAATTCTTAGTGGTCATTCTCAATAATCTTCAAGGCCAAGCTGAGTAATTTTTATTTGGTGTCTTCCTGTTTTCTGTTCTGTACTCTAGTCATCATTTTTGGATTGGACATCACTTTTAGAAAACCTGTCTCTGCAGGTGTGTAAGAGTTGTATTCCTCCCTCTTCTTTCTATCATCTACTTGTTTATGATATTCATCAGTAAGATATTTATTTCTTTTTACTCTCAACAATTTTACCTTTATAGTTTTATAACAATTTTCTTCTCAACTTTTATTTTTGGTAAGATTTGAATAGAATGAAGTTATACATGTGCTATTCAAATGTATTTTAATTAAGTGTATTTCCACGGAATAAAATTTACTTGTTTTAGATGTAAAATTTAATTATATGCTTAGAGTTTGGATGCTCCAGTTTCCTACTCAAGTTCATAATCATTGGGTTTTATCAGGAATATGTGTATTTCTCATGATGAAAGCTATAAGGGAGATCTATATTTAAAATGTAGAGAAAAATAAATATAGAGCACGTGCACACACACACACACACACACACACACACACACACACACACTCCCCCCACACACACATGAAAAATATGAGCAAAACAGAAAACCATATGATTTCTGTCCATATTAGTATAAATGACTGCAATACATTAGGGAGAATAGATATTTTGGGAAACTGCTCTTTTAATAGCTGCTGACAGAAGATGACAAGCATATTAAAGCACCTGATACCATTTGTCTGTCACAAGTAATATACTCTTCTCTTTGTGCATATTGAAGGAAGAAAGCTTATTTCTTTCAAAATTTTAACTGTTTATATTTTAATAATATTAGTTTTAGAATATCCATAAATGAAAATACCTTGTTTTTAGTTTTAATATAATTATTTTAAGATGTGGTTTTTCTACTTGGAATCATAAACTCAGCTCTAACAGAAGTTAACCAAGTATATAAAATTGGATATGAGAAAATAGAGATTGTTAAATTGTAAAATCATATAGCTTGTTAAAGGCACTTGTACTGATAAGTTTTTGTCAATTTTATACAAACTGGAGTCATCTGAGAAGAAGAATCCTCTACTAAAGAACCCTTCCATCACATTGTCCTGTGAGAATGTTTGTCAAGATCATCCTATTGATTATTGATTGATGTGGGAGTGTCTAACCGACTGTGAGAGATTACACCCCTGGCCAGTTATTCCTGTGTTGTAAAGGGAGCAAATCAGTAATTCCCAGGAGCAAGTCAGTAAGTAGTGTTACTCCATGCTTCTATGTTAGATCTGACCTCCAGTTTCTTGCCCTGAGGACATTTGATGAAGGACTGTAAACTATAACATGAAATAAACCCTTTCCTTTCAAAGTTGTTTTTGGTTACAGCAACAAACAGGGCAGCACTCAAAATTAAAAATATTAAAAAAATACATGAAGGCAAGAGTGGTGGTTTGAACAAAAATGGCCCACATAGGCTCCTATTTTGAATGCTGAAGGAGTGTCACTACTGGAAATTATTAGGAGATGTGGCATTATTGGAGTGGGTGTGGCCTTGCTGAAGGAAGTGTCACTGGAGATGAGCTTTGAGGTTTCAGAAGCTCAAGACAGGTCAGGTAGGATTATGCCTGCCAAGTATGCTCCCTGCCATGATCAAACCTCTGAAACTGTAAGCAAGCCCCAATTAAATACTTTCTTATGTAGGGGCTATTGTAGTCATGGTGTCTCTTCATATCAACCAAGACAGTAAGAAACAAAACTTTAGCAGGGTCTAGTGACTGGGTTATATCTCTGGCTTCATAGGATACTGAGATGGGAGATTAAACAGTCATGCCTGCCAGGGCTACTGGGTTCTCATGGAACCCTGTTTGCTTTCTCAGCCTTACTTTTCAGGACACTAGCTCTTCCTCTTCCAGTGTCCCACATCTTCAAGGTTCTGTACCA
>CAJQZJ010031933.1:11897256-11931395 GCA_907164525.1 Lophiomys imhausi
GTTCTGTACCAAGAAGCCTGGAAGAACAGGCTAATTATTCTACCTTGATATTTTGTTTTATTTCCTTAAATATTCATTACTATATATGTTTAATAAGTATGAGGTGAATTTAAACTTTTGGTATTAATTTGAAATCAAGGGTAGATTGAGCAATGCAGCATGGGCCTGTTTCAAAATTAATTAAATGTGTAAACAGCACTGTGACTGTCGCCCAATGATAGAGTGCCTACCTAGAATGTGTGAAGCCCTAGGTTTAACATAAAATTTCAAAAATAAATAAATAACAAATAAAATTCTAAAATACTGTAATTTCAAAACACATATATGTGTGTGTGTGTGTGTGTGTGTGTATCATATTATATCCTCCACTTAATTCTCCATTGAAATTTCTTATTGAGATTTTTCATTTATTTTCCTGTACAAACTATTTTTCCTTTAAGCTGTTTTTCTCTTTGTCTGTTCTTACCATCCTTCTTGCAAAAGTCCTATAGATCTTGAATCTAGCTGGACCCCACAATTTTCAGAAAACTTTGATTGTTTTGCCTCACCTATAAAACAGATAATACTTGCTTATCTGTTAATCATGGTCTTCTCCATGGAACCCTGTTTGCTTTCTCAGCCTTACTTTTTAGGACCCTAGCTCTTCCTCTTCCAGTGTCCCACATCTTCAAGGTTCTGTACCAAGAAGCCTGGAAGAACAGGCTAATTATTCTACCTTGGATATTTTGTTTTATTTCCTTAAATATTCATTATTATATATGTTTAATGAGTATGAGGTAAACTTAAACTTTTGGTATTAATTTGAAATCAACTCAGTTCAACGATTGCTCTTTATCAATATGAAGTATCAAAATAAATCATTGTCACATTGTGCTTTTATCTTGTTTTTTTTTAGTAATATGAAAATAGAACCTATATATAAGCACACTTTTCTGTATTAGACAGATGGCTCTAGGTGTCTGATTCTAGCAGATAGTTGATGGGTATGGAAAAACAAAAACAAAAAACAAGAAATAGGTTCAGAAGTTGTTTTCCAGTAGACTAGAGTTTATTTTTATTCCTAAGAGTATATATAATTTTTTGTCAGTCACATACTATACACATTTTTCAGTTCTCAAGATAGAATGACTCTTGCATAGAGTAAATATACACTTCCTTGACACTTGTAAAGAACGTTCCCCCCAAAATTCACACACCATGATTGCTCCAGAGTGACTGAACTCAACTTTGCACTACTCAGATTCCATGCATGCCAGGCATTGCCATCTTGGAATTGCATCAGTTCTGTTTTTAATTTATTTTTGTTTTGTGCTAAAATTAGTATTGGTGTCGATACCAAATAAAAATGAATGTGTAGATTCACATTTAAATATTGTGATAAGATATTAAAGTCTGATAACTAGGTACCATTTCATAAAGTTGGGTATTCTAAGTATTTTATAATCTATTAACTAATATATTTTGGATATATTTAATATTTCATAAACCTTAAAATGCTAGTTGATTATATAAAGAACATTTGTAGAGTTTTTAGATTTTATTAAGCTACAAAATTTATTTTTATATATGTGGATTTTGATAAAGATTTCCTTACAAAACACATTCTAAATATATACCTATATCCAATTTTATCTTGTTATATAATTATTATATATACTATATAAATTATTGTTATATAGCTATTGTTACCACATACATTTCATGACCTTTTCAAAATATTCTTAATATAAAACTGTTAAAAGTTAGCTCTTTTATATTAAAGATGAGCTTTATAAAAATTAATGTATATATATATATATGTATGTGTGCATACCTTTCCTCAATTTTCTCTGCCTTGCTAAACTATTAGATTACATTCCTAAAGCTAGCAACCAAAGGTCTACTCTCTGATTTAGTCACTTCCTCTCTTGAGGCTGACTATCAAGATCCAACTATAAAAATATTAAAGTCTAGCAAACATAAGCCCCATTTGGCTCACCCTATTAACATAGCCAATCAAAACAAAACAACCCATCATTACATGGAGTTTCCCTTTTTCTCTTTATAAACTGCAATTTGTCTGTGGGCCAAATCTTGATTCAAAGGGCAGTCCTTTGTCCTTATGGAACAAATATTCCTCCCCCTCTTCCTTGTTCCTTTTCCCTTCTCCCTCATTCTTTATCTGCTGTCTTTGTTGATTATTCTCTGCCTTTGTCTTTTTGGGGGAAAATAAATCTCCATTGTGATAAGAACTTGGTATTGGTGTGTTCTTGTGCTGATTCTCATCCCTTTATTCTAGGTTGTTTCTGAATGAAAAATAAAGATAAAAAAAGGAAAGACATGACTGCTTCTAGGTATGGCAGGGAAGAAAATTTATTGTAGATGAAAAGGAAAGCAGAGACAGAGACAGAGACATCTGAAAGAATTAAGAGGGGGCATGACCCTGACCCATGTAAAGAGAATGGGGAGGGGAAGGGAGAAGGGAGAGAGGGAAATCAGGTGCAGCAGCCAAGAGAGCAAAAAGTAAAAGGGATGGGTAACAAAAATCATTGGATTACATAGAAAAAATGTCTCTGAGGGAAGGGCAGCCCAGACCCTGGGCAGGAGAGTTCAGGTTAGAGGGTGATGTAGGCTAGCCATACCTCCTTGTAACAGGTAGGGACTAAGGGATGCTAGGAGACCCTGGTGGCCAACCCCACTTTGATATATTAAACAGGCACCATAGCCATTTATCCTAATCCCAATAAACAATAGCATTCAAAACTATGGTTTATTAAATATATCTTATGTATTATTATAGAATTAAAATACACTAGAAAAGATCAATTTTTTATTTAAATTATAATTAGCCAAATTTTTATTTTGAGGCCTTGGTACAAAGGGCTTTTATAGGCAGGCGATGATTACTTCGTTCCTGTGGAATTTACAAGTAGATGAGCAACCAACTCAGTTTCCCTGCACTCAGAGATTAAGTGAGGTGCTCAGAAACCACAGTAATCAGATAATCATTTCATAACTGTTTTAAAATTCTGGGGGAGGAGACAAGGAGTCAGAGTTGCTAGGAGCTTATGTTTTAGGAATTTAAAATGGATGCTTAGCACAAAATGGAGGGTTTTTTTAAGCTATCACACTATGATTATGTACATATAAGCTATAAGCTGTCTGTGTATATGTGATTATAGTTTTTTCTTTCTGCAATAAGGTACTGAGTACTAAATTGGCTTAAAAATAAATGCTATGTAAGCTAGCATTGTTAACTTGGCCCACATCCCTGAGGTTCATAGTAATACTAAAATTTTAAGAAACAAGAAAATAAAAAACGGTGGTGGCGCACGCCTTTAATCCCAGCACTTGGGAGGCAGAGGCAGGCGGATCTTTGTGAGTTCGAGGCCAGCCTGGTCTACAAAGTGAGTCCAGGACAGTCAAGGATACACAGAGAAACTCTGTCTCGAAAAAAACCAAAAAAAGAAAATAAAAAACAGAGTTATCACAGAGGTAAAACAAAGAAAAGCTAGTGGTCCTGAATCCTTCCTTGAGACAATCAATCAACCTGAGTTTTTAAATTAAAAAATTTTGAAACCGTACTTTTTAATTATTAAACAGTTATTTATTACTAACTATTCACTTATAACAAATACACTTACTTAATTACTATTCCTATAAATTCCTACAACCCCTATGAATGTCTACAACCCCTAAGACCTAACCACTAAACCTATTGATAACTATTACAACTATTTTCATAACCTTTTAGAAAGATACAGTCTCTGGGGCAGGTCCTCAGTTGCCAGGAAAACAGTCTCTGGGGTAGTCCCTTTAATGCACTTAGCAGTCTTTATTCTGGAATATCTCAGACACAGGTTTGTCAGGGTAAATTGGCTATGGCAGTCTCACCTTAAATAAGGCTTGAGGTTTTCTTCTCTCTGGGAGACCTCAGCCGTCTGTAGGCCACCTTACTTCCTTCGTATCAGCAACTCTGCCGCTCTGCCTCAGTCTTTAAAGCTGGCCACAGTTCCGTTCAGGCCACTGTTCGGACAGGTCAAACCCCTCTAGGCAAAAGCTGAGCCACAGGGTTTAGTCCTTGGCCTTTTGCTGTCTTGCCGAGGCTTTCTCTGCTCACCAGCTTCCTTCTGCCTCAGGGAAATCTAGCCATCAGTTCACCAGCACGTTCTTCAGCAGGACTCGCTAGCATTGGGACTCTATAGTATCAGGCGGGGTGGGGGTGGGGGGGCTCAGCATGACCACTCTTGGACTCATCCATTCGTCCTTAAATAGGATCGCTCCTTGTTCCACCTGCTTCAGCTTAATTTGGGCTCTGCCCACTTAGCTGTTGAAAACAATTCCAGGTCATAAAGCCTTCCCTTGTTTCACCTGGCTTCAACCTTGTTTTTCAGTCCATAGAGACTCCCCTGTTTCACGGGACTTCATGCTTAAACTGATAAACTAATTGCTCACAGCCAAGTTGATCTTCATGGCCCGGATTAAGAGACTGTATCAGAAGCCTAGATATTTACTAAATCTAATTTATATTAATCTATCTCCCTACAAAATTTAAATCTGCTTTTAAAGAAAAGACATACATATTTTGGTAAGATGTTATCTCTTTGATCTTTATTCCAATTCTGGTTTTACAGCATGGTCCCCATTGCTTAAGGGTATTAATTAACTTTAAGAGATGATTACTCCAACACCAGAATATGATTGTTTTCCTATTAAATAGTTGTCCTCATTTTAGATCCTGAAATCTTTATTCCAAAGAAAATGAAAAGAATTAATAGAATGTTTTTGTCTGTGGTTTTATATTTTGTTTATATATAAGTGTATAAATGAATACATATATCTTAAAGGTATTTTTGAACACTACTGCCTCTTTAAAAAAATAAAAGAAATAAACATTCAGTTTTTCAAGATCCTTATTTTAGCTAGCCATGTAAGAGTAAACCCCAAATCTTTGTAAATTTTTATTTCTAAACCTACTTTGAGGCTTAAATGTACATCTTAAGCATTTACAGATATTGTCTGATTTTAGTTAAAAAATAAATAAAGTCATAAATGCCAAAATGTGTTCTGTTCTGGATACCTCATCCTATTTTGTATTTCTCATAAATACTAATAAAAAGTAAATGATTTTTCTGTCAAAAAAGTATTTCATGCCGGGCGGTGGTGGCGCACGCCTTTAATCCCAGCACTTGGGAGGCAGAGGCAGGCGGATCTTTGTGAGTTCGAGGCCAGCCTGGTCTACAAAGTGAGTCCAGGACAGCCAAAGATACACAGAGAAACCCTGTCTCGAAAAACCAAAAAAAAAAAAAATATTTCATGACACCTGTTTTAAGAAAACAACTAATGTAATTTATCTGTGTTTATAACTGTGAGATATATAAGATATCATATGTTTTTTTTTGTTTTCAGTGTTTTGCATACAGCCTCCTGAGCTTTTATTCAAAATTTATTCATCAAAATGGCTTTCTAAATTTGGTAATACTAATAATAATGTTAGGATTAAAGTATGTTATAAAAGGTTATTTAAAAATGAATATAGCTGCAACTAAGTTAACAATAACATAAAGATTACAAAATCTTTTATAGATTAATTCAATACCCTGAGGTAAAATTTATGCTTGACTTTCTATAGTATTTTCTTAAATATTGATATGTTCTTAGGATTCTTTTACCAAATGGAGACTTAAAGCCTTTAATTAAATTTTAGTTTTTTTATATTTTCCCTTTGGACAAAGCCTTTAATTATTTTGGTAGTAATATCAGTTTAACCATTAAAAATATCTGTTTAGAGAGTGATGCCTATTTACAATATTTCTACTAAATTGCATAGTTACTGCAAAACTTGTTTTAATGGATAAATAATTAAAACTGTTTATAAAATTTGGTATATTAGATTAAAAATAGCATACAGATCTGTAAAATTTTTTAGCTATGATAACTAATGTTTAAAATAAGCTACAGTATCCTAGGCCATGATCACTCAAATGTCTTCAGAATAAACTATTTATTTCCTTTAAGATGAGGATTGGCGGTAGATCATTTTTAGCTCAGAAAATGCTACTGAGAAAATGCTAGTAACTTTCTATAATGTGATGAAAAGTGTTGGAAGATCATGCTACGTGAATAAAGGACACAGAGAAAGAGGGGAAAAAAGAGGAATGCTTCTCCTTGGAGTTATGGAAAGAACTCAGGGCCCCAGAAAGTCACAGAAGGTGTAAGTCTATATTTTATAGCTATGTGGCTGATGATGTCCTATCCAAGTTGCTTAAAAGTAATGTATAGCTTACTTATCAGTGAAATGGGTGAAATGGTTGTTAAGGGTGGATTTTAAAACTGAATTGAATATATGTGATAATCAATTTTGACTGCCAATTTGATTAATATAAAAAATACCTAGAAGATTAGGAAATCATTCCTCTCAGTGTGTTTGTGAGGTCTTTCCAAGGACAATTACGTCATGGGATCTCTTACATGCTGGATGGAATTGTAATATGATGGCATAATTGGTAGGTGAAGAAATAGAAGTTAAGACCTACCTGTAGGAAGTAGATTACTGGGGACTATCCTTAAGGGATCTACCTTCCCTGACGCCTTCATGTACTCCTTTCCATTCTTCCTGTCTACCACAATATAAACCATTATTCTTTACCATGTTGAAATGAAACATCTGAAACCACAAGACAAAATACATTCTTCCTTAGGATTGTCTGTCAGTTACTTTGTCAAAAAATGAGAAAAGTAACTAAAACAGAATATAAAGTAATTTTTTATAGAACACATAAGTAAAAATGGAGATGGGGGGTGACAGCAATGACAGCACATAGTATTTTCATAGTTGACATCATTGGTTCACTTTCCAAGATTATCTAGAGTGAAATTCTGTAAAAGGCTGAAATAATGATAACATAAAAGGTGATAATGCCCTTCATTGGGCAACTGTTTTTCCTAGATGTCTCTCTATGCCTCTCAGAGGCTAATATCCAAAATATATAAAGAACTCAAGAAACCAGACATCAACACACCTAATAATCCACTTAAAATGGGGTACAGATCTAAACTGAGAATTCTCAACAGAGGAATCTCGAATGCACAAAAAGCACTTGAGGAAATGTTTAACATCCTTAGCCATCAAGGAAATGCAAATAAAAGCTATTTTGAGATTTCATCTTACACCTTCAGAATAGCTATGATAAATAACACAACTTACAGCTCATGCTGGTGAGGATTTGAAGCAAGGGAAAGACTCCTACATTTCTGGTTAGAGTGCCAACTTATACAGCAGCTATGGAAAGCAGTATGGAGGTATCTTAGAAAATTGGAAATCGATCTATCTCAAGATCTTGGCATATACCCAAAGGATGGCTCATCTTATACACTTGTTCAACTATGTTGATAGCTACTTTCTTCATAGTTGCCAGAAACTGTTAACCACCTATATGTCCCCCAGTCAAAGAGTGGATAAAGAACATGTGGTATATTTGCACAATGGAGTATTACTCAGCTGTTAAAAGCAATGCCATCAGAAAATTTATAGGCAAATGGATGGAACTAGAAAAAAAAATCACCCCTAGTGATGTAACCCAGACTCAGAAAGACAAGCATGGTATAGATTCACTTATAAGTGGGCATTTCCTGTTAAGTAAAAAATAATCAACCTGTAATCCACAAACCCAGAGAGGCTAGTAACAATGAGGGCTCAATGAGGGAAAACATGAATTTCTCTGAGATGGTGAAATGGAATATATTTTGTCAGTTGACTGAGGGTGGATGGGGATAGGCACAAGAGGATTCAGGTGGAGGTGTGGAGAGAGAGAGAGAGTGGTGGGAAAGACAACTGGAATTGGGAGGTGATATAGAAACCCATTTAGAGGAAACTCCCTGGGATCTATGAAAGTGACCCTAGTGAAGTCTTTCATTGAGGAATACGGAGCCCAATGTGGCCATCTTCTATAATCAGGTAAGATTCCCAGCAGTGGGACTGGGACATCATCCCAGCCACATAATTTTTTTACCTATATGGGCTGCCTGCAAGATGTGCTGTGGCATTGGAGTAGCCAAACAATGACTGGTCCAACTTGAGACCCAAACCAGGAAAAGGAGGCAACCTCTGATACTGCCTGGAGGACCAGAAATCCAGAGGTTGGATGTCCCAGAGTCCTAGAATAAAATCAAACACAACTGGCAAAAAAAAAAAAAGTCAATGAAATGATTCCTAATGATATTCTACTATGCACATAGATCAGTGCCTAGCCCAATTGTCATCAGAGAGACATTGTTCAGCAACTGATAGGAGCAGATTCTGAGACCCCCAAAAAAACTAAATAAAAACTAAGCACAGCCAAAGAAACCCTTAGGAAGAGAGTGAGGAAGTATTCAAGGAGCCAGAGGGGTTAAAGACACCATAAGAGCATGACCCATAGGATCAACTAAGCAGGGCTTATAGAGGCTCACAGAGACAATCACAAACCGTGTATGGGTCTGAGGTAGATCATTTGCATACACAATGTGGTTGCATAGCTTGGTGTTTTTGTGTGACCACTTGATCTTGAAAGTGGGGAATAACTCTGACCCTTTTGCCTACACATGAGACTGTTTTCTTCCTACTGGATGGCCTTATCCAGCCTTACTAGTCTTATTGTAATTTGTTATGCCATGTTTGGTTGATATTCTGGGGAGGCCTACTCTTTTTGTTTTGTTTGAAGGGAAACTGAGGAGGAATGGATGTAGAAGAGAGAAAGTGGGGAGGGACTGGAAGGAGCATAGATAGGGGAAAATGTATGGAAAGAATAAAAATAAAACTAAAAATAAGATAAATAAAGAATAAACAAATAAAAATATGATCAAACAACCAAACAAGAAAAAGCCAAAGAAACAGAAGAAATGCATATAGATACAAACGATATACATTCACACTCAGGAATCCTATAAAAGCTCAAAACTGGAGGCTGTAATATATATGCAAAGGACTTGTAAGGTAGAAAAAATAAAAACAAAGCAAACCAATCAAATAAACAAACACAACCCCCAATTCATATTGCCAACATTCTGAGACAAGGAACCTGTAAAGGTGTTGTTGGGTTGGCCATCTACTGCTGGGCATAGGGCCTACACTTAAGGCCTTTGTTTTCCTAGTCCCTTGGAGAAAACTAATATTTCATTTGCAAGTAGCTATTAATTGGAGATAGCTTCTGGGCTAGCAGTGGGTATGGTATGTGTGTCTAGTTCTCCCTTCAGGTCTAGGACCCATTTGGTACAGACTCATGTAAGCCCTGTGCATGCTGCCACAGTCTCTGTGAGTTAACATGTCTGCCAGTCCTGTTGT
This sequence comes from Lophiomys imhausi, assembly GCA_907164525.1. NCBI lineage: Eukaryota > Metazoa > Chordata > Mammalia > Rodentia > Muridae > Lophiomys > Lophiomys imhausi. The sequence continues at coordinate 11,906,558 of CAJQZJ010031933.1, forward strand.
GTCTACAAGGCTATGGTTCCTTTATTTCCTCAATCCCTGCTAACTCTTACACTTTCTGCCTGATCTTTCTTAGGGCTCTCTGAGCCCTGAGGGGAGAGATTTGATGGAGACATCCTATTTAGGACTAAGTGTTCCAAGGTTTCTCATTATCTGTACGTTTTCTAGCTGTGGCTCTCTTTATTTGTTCCCATCTACTGCTGGAGAAAGTTTCTTTGATGATGGCAAAGCAAGGCACCAATCTATGAGTATAACAGAATGTCATCAGGAATCATTTTGTTGCTATGTTCCTTTAGCAGAACAGTAGCATTTGGTTTAACCTAGGTTCCTGACCTACCTAGTCTGGTTTTTGGCCACTTAAGTACCATTGGCTATGGCTTACATCTCATGGAATGGGCCTTATCTAAAATCAGATATTGGGTGGTTAGTCCCATAGGCCTTTTGCCACCATTGGATAGGCATATCTTGTAATAAAGGTCACCATTGTAGATCAAAGACTTTGTACTGTAGTAGGGGTCATGTTTAAACTTTTTTTCTTTAGTAACATGGAGAGTACCTTTCAATACTATGTACTAGATAGGGACCATCTTAACATCTGTATTGTGTAGGTGATGTCTTTAGCAAGCAGGTCTTACCATCAGTTTGTGGAAATTCATCACTAGCCCTAGCAATAGCCTGGATTCACATGGGACCATTTTGGCCAATATTTCCATTAGATGAAACCCATTCCTGGCACTTAAAGTTTTATTTGGTCACAAGAGATGTGTAGTTGTAGTTCTGACTCCCCAGGTATTTGGTGATTTTATTTAGATGACATATATATATATATATATATATATATATATATCCAAGTCATTTAATTTTACCAATGAAATCTCAGGATCCAGATGTTGGGTTGAAAAGCTAGAGGCAGAGAAAGCACCCAGCTGACATTCCTACTCCACCAAAGCCAAAAGCCCTCAAAGTTCAAAGCCAAAACCCAAAGTTAAAAAGCTGCCTCTTCTTCTCCACAGTGTCTTAAATACTCTCCAGCTCAATGTTCCTTTTTTCTGTTTAATCCTGTCAGCCGATTTCTTGCCCAGTCTTTTGAGTTAGGGTTTACTTTATTTAATCCTCTGTACAGAAAGTTCTTGGACTAAAAGTGTATGCTAGGACAGAACCATATCACAAGCAATTGTTTACAGAAAAAAGAAAGCTCTAAGATTAAAGGCTGAGCCATCCCACAATTAGAAAGAGGTTCACAATTACAATTCACAATCTTGGGGTTCACAATGGGATCAAATATTCTGCAACACATGCAACACACACACATATAATAGGAAGCTTCTACTGTATTAGATTTCTATACAGTACTTCAAATAGACCTTAGTTTTAGCTGTCCCTCTCCATATTCCCTCCCTTGTCCCCCTCTTTCTCCATCATCCCCATTTGATGCTCCCACTCCAGTACTCTAGTCATATCCCTCATCATTAATCTATAGATATCTATTCCCTTTCCTAGAGAGGTCTATCCCTCTCCCTTAGTGCATTACTTTCTACCTAATCTCTGTGGTTACACAGATTGTAGTTGCTTATTGTCTTAGGGTTTTATTTCTGTGAAGAGACACTATGACCAAGGCAACTCCTACAAAGGAAAACATTTAATTGGGACTGGCTTACAGTTCAGGGATTTAGTCCATTAATGTCATGGTGGGAAATATGGTGGCATGCAGTCAGACTTGATGCTGGAGAGGTATTTTAGCTAAGAATTTTACATCTGAATCTTCAAGCACCAGGAAGTGAGCCACTAAGCCTGGTTTGAGCTTCTGAGACCTTAAAGTCTACCCCCAGTTACAGACTTTCTCCAACAAAGCCACACCTACTTCAACAAGGCCACACCTCCTAATAGTGCCACTCCCTATGAACCTATGAGGGCCATTTTCCAAACCACCACATTTACAAATGATTTTAACAGCCAATATCTCTTCTTTATACTAAAAATAAATGGCCTGAGAAAGAAATTAGGGAAACAACACCCTTCAAAATAGCCACAAACAATATAAAATATCTGGGGTTAACTGTAACCAAGCAAGTGAAAGACCTGTATGACAAGAACTTCAAGCCCTTGAAGAAAGAATATGAAGAGGTCATCAGAAGTCAGAAAGATCTCCCATGCTCATGGATAGGTAAGATCAACATAATAAAAATGGCTATCCTACCAAAAGCAGTATAAAAATTCAATGCAATTCCTTCAAAATACCAACACAATTCTTTATAGATCTGGAAAAAGCAATTCTCAACTTTATATGGAATAACAAAAAACCCAGAATAACTAAATCAATCCCTGAACAATAAAAACAAAACAAAACAAAGCAAAACAAAACAAACAAAAAAAACCTTGAGGTATCACCATCCCAGATTTCAAGCTGTACTACAGAGCAATAGTAATAAAAACAGCATGGTACTGGTGTAGAAACAGACCAGTGGATCAATGGAATTAAATTGACCCAGAAATGAACCCACACACCTATGGTCACTTAATTTTTGACAAAGAATCCAAAACCGTATAATGGAAAAAGGAAAGCATCTTCAACAAATGGTGCTGGTCTAGCTGGATGTCGACATGTCAAGGAATGAAATTAGACCCATACTTTTCACCTTGTACAAAACTTAAGTCCAAGTGGATCAAAGACCTTAACATAAGGCTAAACACACTAAATTTATTAGAAGAGAAAGTGGGGAAAACCCTCAAACTCATTGGCATAGGTGACAACTTCCTGAACAGAACACCAAGCTCAGGATCTAAGACCAACAATCAATAAATGGGACCTCGTGAAACTGTAAAGCTTCTGTAAGGCAAAAGACACTGTCATTCGAACAAAATGGCAGCCTACAGATAGGGAAAAGATCTTCACCAACCCCACATCTGACAGAGGGCTAATATCCAAAATTTACAAGGAACTCAAGAAATTAAATTCCTAGAAACCAAATAAATCAAACAGAGCTAAACAGAGAATTCACAAAAGAGGATTCCCTAATGGCTGAGAGACACTTGAAGAAATGCTCAGCAGTTGTAATCTTCAGATAAATACAACTCAAGACGACTCTGAGATTCCATCTTACACCTGTCAGAATGCTGGTGAGGTTGTGGAGAAAGGGGAACACTTCTCCATTGCTGGTGGGAGTGAAAGCTTGTACAACCACTATGGAAATCAGTCTGGCGATATCTTAGAAAACTTGGAATAGCTCTACCTCAACACCCAGCCATACCACTTCTGGGTATACATCCAAATGATCCTCACCAAACCACAAGGACGTTTTCTCATCTATGTTCATAGCAGCATTTATTTGTACTAGCTAGAAACTGGAAACAACTCAGATGTCCCTCAACCAAGGAATGGATAAAAAAAAAACTGTGGTACATCTACACAATGAAATACTACTCAGCCATCAGAAACAATGAAATCATGCAATTTGCAGCCAAATGGATGGAACTAGAAAAGTTCATCCTGAGTGAGCTAACCCAGACCCAGAATGATGCACATGGCATCTATTCACTTATAATCGGATTTTAGCCATATAGTACAGGATAACTATCCTACAACCAATGCACCAAAGGGAACATGAACATAGACTTTGTTTCCTGTCAATGAGACACTTTGCCCTAGTGGTGCTGCCTTGAAGGCCTTCAGTGAATGAGGAGGCTCTTGGCTCTTATATGACTGCTGAACTTGGGGTGGGTGATTGTTATGTAGGGACACTCCACTCCAGAGGAGTGGGATGGAAGGGATAGGGGAGAGAGGGTGAGAGGGCAAGACTGGGAGGGGTGGAAAGAGGACACTATGATGGAGATGTAACCTGAAGTAATAAATAAATATTTAAAAAGTAGAAAAAATATGAATTAAAAGATTTTTCAAATATTTAACTTCATTGTATCATTGTTCACAGGATGCTAAAGCTACATTTTAAAAAATAATGAGTGTTTAAAATATTCTTTAAAGCTATGAAAGTGTCATACACAGTTTCCCAATTTTTTTAAAGACAATGATGGAAAATGTATTTGTGCTAATAAAAAGATATTGCCTTTATTGGTAGCATAACATGTGAAATGAAATTGTAATGGGTAGGATATACCACATTTTAATTGCATTTAGTTGATGAATATCTCATATCTTATTGATAAGAACAAGCACTGAATTCAGGTCAGCAATCACTTTTAGGGACAATGAATGGTAATGACCAAATCTTTCTTAAAATTTATATTTTTTTGAGAATTTCACATGAGTACAGTATTTTCATCACTTTCAACCCTTCTCATTCCAACTCTTATCATGTAACCTGCCACCTAATTTCATGATATTTTCTCTCAGTATTATTGTTTTATGTGTGTATGTCTCTATTTTGTATTGCTTGTATGTATATGTGTTTAGAAAATGAGCAAATTTTGACTCAAGTCAGATTTACATTTTAAGACATTTTATTGCAGATCTTACTAGAACAAAAGTCTTCATTTTAAGAAACATTTCATTCACACTATTTTCTGTCAGGAAAGCATGAGTTTAAAATTATTTTATTTTTTTTCTTCATAGACTATATATACACAATGCTAATAATCTGAAATTGACCTGATGCATTAATAATAAGGGTATTTGGGACATGGAGTACTGTTTCATATATAATGTCATATGCCTCAAAAATATTAATTTCAAGGTAAATTTTAAAAAAGACAATGTTTAAAGGGAAAAGCTGAATTTCATATGAAAGTGCAGTTTCTTCAAGTCAGACAATGTTTAAAGGGAAAAGCTGAATTTCATATGAAAGTGCAGTTTGTTCAAGTCATAACTTGATTCACTTCAAACAGACAATAGATTCTATTGCACATCTTTTGGGGTAACAGAATGTGCCAGGCATCAGCACAACAGTCACTAATTAAATCACTCTATATATGTCCCTGAATTATTTAAAGCTTACAGTAACAGTGATTTTATTTATACCATTGTTCTAAATCTCATTTCATGTATCAAGGCTTAATTTTTATTTTACAGCACTATTGTCAGCCATATGCTAATTTGCTTCCATTTTGTGGAATTATTATTGACTGATTATAATCTTATCATTAACATCACCTAGAGTTGTGACGTCTTAATTATGTTGCCACCAATTTTATAAAAACAATATAGCCCGCAAGACTGCATACTTAAGATATATATAGACTAGTATTGTTTTCATAGTCTCTATTCAACAAACTACAAAATAAAATGGCACAACATTATTTTTTAATGCATGTATTCTTCTTCAGTGTCTCTGCAGTTCTCAATCTAGTCAATGTCAGAGTATTTAATATGGCCCATTTTTCATAGAGAATAGTAGTCCTATTTACAGTGCTGAGATTGATAGCACAGTATACTATCAATCCCAAAAGCTCTGATGCAGTTAGTTCATGGACCTCTACCAGAAGATTTGTTTCTATGCTATCAATCTTACTACTCCCACTGTCTAAGAGCCCTAAATCAGAGGCTTGATATTTCTCCACTTTTGTATTCCTGCATCAGCAGTCTGCCTAGGCACAGCCATCACTCACTACCAATGTTCACTGCACTTGCAACAAATACTAAACAACTTTCTCCATCTCAAGGCCAAGTGTGAAATTCTGCTACCTTACATCATTTATGAATCCCTGGACAAGGAGAAACCATTTTATTGCCTGCCTTTGGAATAGTTAATAATTTCACTGATCATTCTTAGACTAATTTTGATAATGGAACACAAATGTAACATGTAGCTAATGGAAACAGTATACTTCAACAATCAAAGTTTAAAATGATTTATCAGTAATACTGGACCTTTGTCTCTAGAAAGAGCACTATTACTAAAATTTGTATGTTAAATGCCAGTTTTGTCAATCTTCTTACAAATAATAGTTCATACTAATGAATTACTGTAAGAGTCCCTTCAGCCACAAACTGGAGGGAGCTGAATCAAGTCCACCCAGTTGTGACGCTGATAAAACATTTATTTCCTTCCACTTTTCCTGCTTTATAAATTTTGTCTTAAGGTGATTGTGAATACTTTTGTCCACATACTGTTTGCAAGGCAAAGGAGCAAAGCAGAACTTGACTTCAAACTACAATCCTTATGTTACACAATGAGCAAGGAGAACTGGAAAAGCACCACATGGATAAATGTGTAAGTTATTCTTTTTTTTTTTTTTTTTTTTTTTGGTTTTTCGAGACAGGGTTTCTCTGTTTAGTTTAACAGCTCTGGCTGTCCTGGACTCGCTTTGAAGACCAGGCTGGCCTCGAACTCGCAAAGATCCGCCTGCCTCTGCCTCCCAAGTGCTGGGATTAAAGGCGTGCGCCACCACCGCCCGGCTGTGTAAGTTATTCTTAACAGATCCACAGCTAGTGGAATTAGTGCTAGTGCCATGAGTGATGAACAGGACTTACAAATCAAATAACTTTACTATTTTAAAGGACCCCAGTTACCAGACATTGAAAAGTTGTAGCTCATAATAGCTTAAGATTTTGTATTAGAGGTGGTAGGAATTATACTCTGTGGTGGACTAAATTATGAAAATAAATATTCATGTTTTATTTGATAGTGTTATGTCTTCTCATAGACATATTTATCAAAGTATTCTTTACTTTGTATCTGAAAAAAGCAGGTATGTTATTTTGCTTGTCCATTAGCTGATTTCTATTTTTCTGAAGTCAGCTCTGAATGTTCATACTGCAAAAAATACTTCCCTAGTTTCAACCCAGAAAAATGTTGCATAACTTTTTATTGACTCAATGTCACTATTATTTGTAAATTACTGTAGCTTCTTTTACCTACATACATTATTTGTATCTGAATGCCATTTCAGCTTTTTGGAGAGGCAAGCCCATGTCTAATTCATGTTTGGTTTGCTTGAGACTAAATGAAGAATGGAAAAAAATGAATGAAATAATAAATAAATACATGAATAAAATAGATGTATGGGTTTTTTCTGTAAAATTTATCCTACTTTAAACCTTAAATGCTTAAAATAGGAGACAGATATTTGCAGAACTTACATCAATCAAACCATTATAACTAGGAAGGTAGTTGAGGGCTTGATTATTAAATTTTTAGTTTGTTATCTTTGCACTTCTAGTTGCTCTAAGATTGATTGGAATACTAGTGAATTGCATGGCTTTTTACTCTTTGAGCAAAGATCCCTTATTCATCTAGACACTAGAGAGGATGTGTGTGTTTCTCAGAGAAGCAGGCTGTTAAAAAGACTCCCAAACAAGGTTTAGTAGGGACTGAAGGAGGGCACTAGTATGTGCAGCAGGGATGAACAGATTTAATGGGGGCTGAACTGTTTTATTGCTGTTGTTTCAGAATATTTTGGAAAGCACGTGGAGAGAATAGAGCTTGATCAAGAACTGTAGAAATATTTAATTAAATTTTTGCAATATTTAGATTATGGTTAATTGCTCGGTGGTTATTAATCCTTAACCCACCATTATAAATGAGCACACAGACACCTGATGGATTTTAACAGACCTTAACCTGGATTGTGATATCTTAACCCATCTAAGCTAGCTCATAATTTTATCCCCAAATAAAACACTGTATAATATACATACATCCCCTTGGACTGTTGTTCTCCACATTATGCTGATGTTTCAGGCCATATAGAATGATCTTTCATCTACCCCATTATGTGTCCTCCTTCCTGGTCCTGGCTTCTTCTCCTTCTTTTGCAAGCTTCCTCTTCCTTCTTCTGGACTTCTTTTTCCTGTCAACCTTTTCTGCTTCAGAAGCCCAAGCACCTTAACCCTACCTACCTCTGTCTTTGCCCAGTCTCAGCCTTCAGCATTTATTTAGCCATTCAGAAACAATGGTTAACAAAAAAGGTAGCATAGCTTCACTTGGTGTATAGCAAGCAGGCTCCCAAAACTATGAAATGACAGCCGACTGGCTGCCTAGACAGTCCCCAGTTTTTATAACATTGTAGCATCATCTTCAGCCTTCTGGGCAAGTATTTCACAGACTTAGTTGTGGAGCAGGAAGTAAGATTTGCCCATTCTGTCTTTGCAGAATCAGACCATCAATTAACCTGTATTGAAGCTTTGGTCCATCTTTGGACTGTATATAGTCTATTGAGAGAGAAGGGGCATTTCTGCCCAGTAGGAATTGTCTCCTGATGGATAATTTTCATGGAATACTTCCTATGGCCCTGGTGTGGTGGTGCATGGCTTTAATCCCAGCACTCAGTAGGCAGAGGCAGGCTGAGACTAGACAGGTCATGGACCCTAGAACCAAACCTACTATTATTATTTTGCTAAAGGTACATAGTGATAAAAATCACTCCTAATAACATATTGATATCCCCACAGATCACTCCAACCTTATCAGAAAAGGTTTTCCTTGTGGGTACCATTATAGGAAGGAGCTCCTTAACACTGAGATGTATGTATGTGCTCCTCTCTAGGAATACAAGTTCTTCCTTGAGGTTACAACACATCTTGTCAGCATGTGTCTTATGTGCTTCCGTTTTCTATTTTGAACAAAGCAAGATCTTGTGTTATTGCTAACTTTACTGATGCTGTATTTTTGTGTGAAATGCTCCTCCTTCCCTTTCCACCTTAGGTGTTTACTGCTGATTTCTATTTTTCCAGTGTTAGCTCTCAATGCTCATTGTTCCACTATTACACTAGTATATCTTGCAGGCATGTCTCTGTTGAAGATCCTTTTAAATCTCATGTCTCTCTTAAGTGTCATCCATCCTTTATATAACATGAGAAAATAAACTTCTGTGAGTGGTCATTCCAAAGGTACTTTCTTCTATTTAACCTGATTCTCCTTTGTGATTTAATAACTATAATTTTGTTACTCTCTTCTCTGTGCATCTAAAACCTGTTTCTGTTCTTACCTGCACAATCATTGAATTGATTGTGTGTTTTTGAGTGGCCATCTTTATGGATTTTCAATGCTTCTAGCTGTAATTATTATGTGGATGCCTATAATAGATTTCATTTTGTTTTTGCAATGCTAGAATTTGACAACTTTCAAAATAACCCCACTCCTTCATGATCACTCACAAAAACTGAGATATTGAAAGAACCTTGGATTTCTTTGATTGCACTTATGTACTTCCATATTTACTGTAATTTATAAAATAAATATTTAATAACTTACTAATAATACTGATCATGAGAAAAATGTTAATTCTTAATAATTTACAGCAAATCTAAATGTTTGATTATTAACTCAGAGGCTTTTTTTTTCTCTTTCCCACAGTTATCTACAAGGAGAAGAAAAAGAAAAATATAGGTTAATCAATCCTGTGCTTGTTTCTGAATGAATGTTTTAGTTAAGAGGCTTAAGTTCAGATTCTGTGCTGAGCTTAAAAACTGAAGAATAGCTTAGTTGATGGGGAACATAGAGTGAAAAAAATAAAAGAATTTCATCTAAGTAGTAGAAAATACTAATAGGCATTTGGAAGACAGAAGTAAATTAATTGGATGACTCCTTGAGAGGGAGTTGTACTTGAGGGCTGTGAGATACTGAGTATAAACGTACTGTTTCTGTGACTCGCAACTAAATTATCTTGTCTAGCAGTTTTGACATTAATGCATTTCATATTTCTTCTCCCTACTCTTTTCTTTTTTGGTTTTTAAGATAAAAAGACAGGTTTCTCTGGCTGTCCTGAAACTCACTATGTAGACCAGGCTGACTTCAAACTTGGAGATCCACCTACCTCTGCCTCTTGAGTACTGGGTTTAAAGGCGTGTACCACCATTGCCTGGCATTCCCCTTTCCCTTGAAGGTTGCACTGAGTATATTTCTTCTTTCAGTCCAGAGCTCTCTCTGTAAGCCTCCAAGGAACTGTCTAATATGAGTGGTGAATATCAATTGTGACACTCATTACCCAAGCCTCCAAGCATTCTGTATTATTGTCTACAGAATAATATTTCCTATAAAGATGATGGAAGAAATTTGATAGTGAGCACAAAAGTTTTAAAAATGAAGCCTCTTGAAAGAATATGTGGCTAAAGGACTGGAATTTTCTAACAGGTACCTCTAGATCTACCATGAGCAAAACAGACATTGGATCATGAGGGATTCACATCAATGGCAACACTAGTAGTAGGGATAGAAGATAGTAAAGATATTTCCATAGCAAAATAAGGAACTGGCTACTATTGGTTTTAATTACTGTGAAACACTCATCAATAACATGATGGATTTATTGAATTCAGAATATCTTGTCAAGCTACACATGCAATAGAAAATATTCCTCATATCTTGGTAGCATATGAATATTTTTATTGACTCCATAAAAGCGAATGAGATTACCTAGAGTCAACTAACATAAAACTTGTTGAGAGCTCAGAAGAGATCGGAATAAATAAATGATTTTTTATAGTTTGTCATATTATCATTGTGACTAAAACTAAGTTACTGTAAACTAAAAAGATAAGAGTTGAGTAATTTTCAATTAACAGTAAAAATTAAAAATAAGATAGTCTTTACATTCTGGGTCTATATAGCTATTAAAAGCTAAACTAAGTCAAAGAAAGTAAATGTTACAAAACCTAGCAATTAATATTCACTGTTCTACCTGAAGCCAATTCAAATCTCTTGTCTGTAATGAAGAAAAACAATGAAAAGGAGATAGGATCTTATAAAATTAAATCTCCAGGTTACAATTTAGCAGCAATTTAGCAATTCCATTAGGAAGTATATTCATTTCATTAAAAACAGGAAGCTGACCTGTCTAGAACTTTAGTAAGTAATCATAAAATAGGATTTTCTAAAGTCTCATGCTATTAACTGTGTAATAGTCTTATATTGAATGGGAAAGTTTCTTTCAGAAGGTTTTAAACTAGTACACTCTTCAGTCACTTCTCTAGTAGTCATAAATGCATGGGGAGTCTAAGGACTGGATGGTAGAAAGGAGTACAATGCCAGAAAACTCAGGTTGTTAGCAAAGTAAAGCTAGCAGAAGAGCCTGGGGGAAAGTTTAATCTGCTGCAGGAGATTCTGTATTGCTTCTTTCTCTCTCTCTCTTTTAAAAATGCTTATTTATTACTTCAAGTTCCATCCCAATCACTGTCCCCTCCACTCCACAGTCACTCCACTCCTCCTGGTCCCACCCTCCCACAGTCTCCCCTTCTCCCACCTATCCTACTCCTCCGATGTGAGGTGCCCCTATGTTTCAGACCCCCTCAGATCAGGATTCATATGAGGGCTAAGAGCTTCCTCTTGCACTGGGGGCCTACATGGCAGCTTCACTAGGGCAAAGTATCCCACTAACAGGTAACAAGGTCTATGTTCTTGTTGCCTTCAGTCTGTTGGCTGTAGGATAGTTATCATGTACTACATGGCTAAAATCCAATTATAAGTGAATATATGCCATGTGTATCTTTCTGGGTATGGGTTAGCTCACTCAGAATGAGCTTTTCTACTTCCATCCATTTGGTTGAAAATTGCATGATTTCCTTATTTCTGATGGCTGAATAGTATTCCATTGTGTACACATACCACAGTTTTTAAAATCCATTCCTCAGTTGAGGGACATCTGGGTTGTTTCCAGTTTCTATGTATTACAAATAAAGCTGCTATGAACATAGATGAGGAGATGACCTTGTGGTTTGGTGAGAAATGAGGAATCATTTAAATGTATATCCAGGACTGATAAGGCTGGGTCTTGAGGTAGAACTATTCCAAGTTTTCTAAGATATCGCCAGACTGATTTTCACAGTCGTTGTACAAGTTTGCACTCCCACCAGCAATGGAGGAGTGTTTCCCTTTTTCTACAACCTCACCAGGATGTGCTGTCATTTGAGTTTTTGATTTTAGCCATTTTGATAGGTGTGAGATGGAATCTCAGAGTCATCTTAAGTTGCATTTCTCTAATGATTAAGGATGTTGAGCATTTCTTCAAGTGTCTCTCTGCCATTAGAGAGTCTTCCTTTGTGAATTCTAGGTTTAAATCTGTTTCCCATTTTTTTTTGATTGGATTATTTGGTTTCTTGGAGTTTAATTTCTTGAGTTCTTTATATATTTAGGATAATTGCTCCCCATCCGATGAGTATGCAGCAAAATGATGGGTCTTGTTTATGGATCCATTCTGTAAATTTGTATCTTTTTATTGGGGAGTTGAATCCATTGATGTTGAGGTATACTAATGACCATAGTTTGTTATTTCTTGCTATTTTTATGTAGATGGTGATGTGTGTTTGTGTGTTTCTTTTGGTTGAGCTGCAGTGAAGTTTTTTTTTTGTTTGTTTGTTTGTTTCCTGGGGTGTAGTTAGCTTCTCTGGATTGGAATTTTCATCCTAGAATCTTCTGTAGAGTGGATTTGTGGAATAAATCTTGTTTAAATTTGGTTTGTCATGGAATATCTTGTTTTCTCCATCTATGATGATAGAAAGTTTTGTTAGGTATAGTAGTCTCGGCTAGCACCTATGGTCTCTTAGGGCTTGTAGGATGTCTGTCCAGGACCTTCTGGCTTTTAAAGTTTCTGAGGAGATGTTTGGTGTAATCCTGATAGATCTGGCATTATATATTACTCAACCTTTTTCTCTTACAGCTTTTAATATTCTTTCTTTGTTCTGTACATTTGGAGTTTCAATTATGTGGCAAGGGGAATTTATTTTCTGGTCTAATCTATTTGGTGTTCTGTATGTCTCTTCGAATTTCACTAGCATCTCTTTTGTTAGGTTTGGGAAATTTTACTTAATGATTTTGTTGAAAATGCTTCTTGAACTTTGGAGTCGGGAGTCTTCTCTTTCATCTATGCCTGTAATTCTTAGCTTTCATCTTTTCATTGAGTCTTTGAATTCTTTGATGTTGTGAGTGAGAAATTTTTTAGATTTCTCCTTTTCTTTGGTTGTTGTACTGTTTTCTTCAATGGAGTCTTCCATGTCTGAGATTCTGTCTTCTATCTCATGTATCCTATTTGTGATATTCATGCCTGTAATTCCCATTCTCTTTCCTTGGTTTTCCACCTCTAGGATTGTCTCAGCTTGTGTTTTATTTATTGCTTCCATTTCCAATTTCAGATCTTGAACTGTTTTTTACATTTCCTGTTCCAATTTGATTGTCTTTGCCTGCAAATCTTTCTTGGCCTTGTCTCTTTCCCACTCTTGTTTAACTAAGTTAGCTTGGAGGTCTCTAATGGAATTCTCCATTGCTTTCATTCATAGAATTGTGATTTCTTTAAATTCTCTCATAGATTTATTTTCTTCTTTTAAGGCCTCTATCATTTTCATAAGTATAGATTTGTCATCAATTTCATGTGCATCAGCTGTGGTGGGATGGTCAGGGCTTGCTGTTTTAGTATAGCTGAATTTTGTGTGAGTCATATTTCCCTGACTTTTCTTAGTTCTGTTCTTTTGCTGGCCTTTAGTCATCTGGTTGTCCTTAGCTGTTTATTCCTGGTGCCTTCTGGACTTGGTGCCCAGGAAGCAGCTTTGGTGTAGAGGTGACCTGTAGCTCTCCATAGGCTGGATGGGACCTTGTTTTGGGGGTTAGTTCTCAGTAGGCCTCCCACAGCTCACCCCTTCATGCTGTGTCCCAACTATGTAATCAGGTCTGGCATTGGGGTTGGATGTGTTTTTTCTAGCCTGCAAGTTCCTGAGATTGAGCTGGTCTTCTTATCAATGTTGATGGGGTTTGGGAGTCCACAGACTGTAGGCTAGAACTGCAGTTCCCCTGCAGCTTAAGCATCAGGACCGCGATCTGAATCTCCCAAGCTGCTCTCAGGGGCCTCTCAGGTTCAACATGTACCTTACAGTCAGAAGTACTGTGATCTGGTATAACCCACGTCACCCAGGCAGTGTGCAATGGTCCAGGGCTGTTTCACTGCTCCAGGGTCAGAGCTTTATGTGTTGTAGCCTGGGTGTTCAGCTGAGGAGCAAGGAAGATACCAGTAGGGAATCCCAATACGGAGACCACAACTGTCCACAGTGTAATCAAACTTTTTAAAATTATCAATACTTATTTATTAATAATATTCATTTATAAAATTACAAACATTTAACTACTCATCCTACAAATTCCTACAACCCCTTTAACCTAACCATTAAACCTATTGGTAATTATTATAACTATTTTCCTAACCTTGTAGAAAGATACAGTCTCTGGGGCAGGTCCTTAGTCATCAGGAACACAGTCTCTGTGTTCCTTTAATGCAATTAGCAGTCCTTTTTCAGAAATATATCAGATGTAGATTCATCAGGGTAAATTGCCTATGGCAGTCTCACCTTAAATAAGGCTTGATGCTTTCTTCTCTCTGGGAGATCTTAGCTGTCTGTAGGCCAACTTATTTCCTTCGTATCAGCAACTCTGCCACTCTGCCTCAGTCCTTAAAGCCAGCCACAGTTTCGTTTAGGCCACTGTTCAGACAGGTTAAACCTCTCTAGGCAAAAGCTGAGCCACAGGGTTTAGTCCTTGGCCTTTTGCTGTCTTGCTGAGGCTTTTTCTGTTCACCAGCATCTTTCTGCCTCAGGGAGATCTGGCCATCAGTTCACCAGCACTTTCTCCATCAGGACTTGCTAGCATCAGAGCTCTCTAGCATGGGGGGCCCTTGGCTCCATCCACTGTCCTTAAGTAGGAGCAACTCTGTTTCAGCTTAATTGGGCTCCGCCCACTTAGCAGCTGAAAACAATGCCAGGCCAAATACTTTGTTTCTAGTCTATTAAGTCTTTCCTGTTTATCCTGGCTTCAACCTTGTTTTTTAGTCCATTAAGTCTTTCCTGTTTCCTGTTTTTAGTCCATAAACTGATAAGCTAATTGGTCACAGCCAAGTTGATCTTCATGCACTAAATTAAGAGACTGTATCATAAACCCCTAGATATTTACTAAATCCCTACACCACAGTGCTTGGATTCAGGGAAGCTCAGCTGCCTTTTCCTGGCCAGAATCACTGTGCTCCAGTCCAGCCAGCATGAGTCAGTGGGGCTTCCAGAACTTTCCCTGCAGTTAGGGTGTCTGGACTGTGGTCAGGACAGTTGTCATGATGCTGCCAGGGTGCTCTCAGGGGGATCCCAGTTTCAATCTGTGCCTCTCAGTCAGAAACTCAGTGGTCCAGTACAGCCTGCTTGCTTGGGTAGCATGCAATGGTACAGAACTGCTTTACTGCACTGTGCTGAGATCTAGATGTTGTAGGCTGAGGCTGTAGACTGAGTGCTCTGCCAAAGTGGGCATGGGAAGGGAGTTCCAATACAGAGTTCACAGGGCATCTACAGCACTTGGACTCAGGGAAAGCTCAGCCTCCTTTTCCCTGCCAGAAGCCCTGTGTTCCAGAGCTGCCTGGCTGGGTTGGTGGGGCTTTTAAGAGTTTCCCTGTAGCTAGGGTGTCAGCATTGTGGTTATGGTCCTCTAAAGCTACTCTCAGAAGGGTGTCAGGATCAACCTGTGCCTCTTTGTCAGAAGCTCTGTGATCCTGTGCAGCCAGCTCGGTTGGACAGCATGCAATGGTCCAGAACTGCATTACTGCTCTGGGCTGAGATCTATATGCTGTAGATTGAGGCTGTAAACAGAAAGCCCTTCCAAAGTGGGCATGGGCAGGGAGTTCTAATATGGCATTCATAAGGCATCTACAGCACTTGGAGTCAGGGGAAGCTCAGTCACCTTTTCCCTGCCCAGAGTGCTATGTTCCAGAGCAGCCGGCCTGGGTCGGTATGGCTTCTAACAGTTTCCTTGTAGCTAGAGTGTCAGAACTGTGGTTATGGTCCTCCTAAGCTGCTCTCAGGTGAATCTCAGGGTCAACCTGTGCCTCTCAGACTGAAGCTCTGTGAGCAAGCAGGCTGCACACAATGGTCCAGAACTGCTTTACTGCTCTGGACTGAGATCTAGATGCTGTACCTGAGTGCCCAGTGGAGTGACCAGCTGGGGGACCAGGTGAGGGGGGAGGGAATTACAATATGTAGTTTATATCCCATCCACTGCATGCTTGGGCTCAGGGAATCTCAGCTGCCTGTTAGCTAGATCCCCCAGCTAGATGCTGCCATGTTGCAAATCCCAGGGAGAATCACCCTCAGTCTTACTACAGTAGCTCCACTGATCCTCTTTTAGGTGTCAGAATGCCTGTATGAAAGCAGTGGATTCAGAAAACTGAGGAGGGCCTCTGTTTGGAGGGTGAAACTACCATCTGGTATCCTGAATTGATCAGATCTGCTGGCTCTTCCACTGCTACGGGAAGTGCTCTGTGTCTTGTGTCTGGCGTCTTTGTTCTTCCAGTGTCTATATGTCCAGTACAGGGTTCTTTATTGTCCCTGTCTTTGCTGGGCAAGCCCAGATAGGCTTGCGCCTCTCAAACTACCATTTAGCAGCAGTATATCTCTGTGGTGGTCCAGTAGGTCTTCCTGATGATCAGAATATATCCCTGCTTGTTCCCTTCATCTTGCATCTCCTCTGTATTGCTTCTTAAAAAGGTCTGGCTTGCTTCAGCTCTGCTTTCTTTCTTCAAGTCACCACACTTATACATGACTAATGACATAAGCCAGAACCAATTTTTTTTTAATGTTTATTTATTACTTCAAGTTACATCTCCATCACAGTACCCTCTTTCCACCCCTCCCAGTCCTGCCCTCCCACCCTCTACCCCCATCACTTCCATCCCACTCCTCCGGAGTGGAGTGTCCCTACATATCAGTCCCCTGCCCCAGTTCAGCAGTCATATGAGGTCCAAGAGCCTCCTCATACACTGGGGACCTATAAGGCAGTACCACTAGGGCAAAGTATCTCATTGAAAGGAAAAAAAGTCTATGTTCATGTTCCCTTTGGTGCATGGTTATAGTATAGTTATCCTGTACTATAGCCTAAATCTGATTATAAGTGTATAGATGCCATGTGCATCTTTCTGAGTCTGGGTTAGCCTGTTGAGAATTTGAGACTCAATTGGAATGTATTCAGAGAATCAACCTCCTTACCACCTTTATAATATTGCTCCAACATACATATTTGTTTCTGCTTTATTTTCTTCTTAAACTATGACCCAAATTTATCATGCTTAGGAGTATATATCTTAAACCGATATGCTGAAATGACTGCCCAAAGTGTCCCAATCATATGAACATGTGGAGGCTTTCCTATTAAATTTGTCAATCATTCTTTGTTTGAGTAGATCATGGCACATTTGGAAACTGTGCTCTTACTTGTAGATAGTAGAAATTTGTTTTTACTCTTTCATGGCACTGCTATAATTTTTGTCTTTAAACAAACCAAGCTGTGAATCTATTGCATTTCTTTCCAAATTTGCAAATTAAAAGTACTATATCTACAAATTATATAATTTTTTGTAGAGTAATATAAATTCAAGTAATATAGGAGCTAGAATTAAGTAATGAAATGGACCTAGATGGATGTTGCATCCTTATGGCTTCTTGATGGTTCTGCTCTGTTACCTATTTGGCTCCTTGATTTGTAACCTTAGGCCCAACTGGGAGCCACACTCCATCGCTTTCTTAGTAAATATACCCAGTCACATAAACCCAGCTGTTCTTTATTCAACTGAGACCCAGAAAGGAGCTGCACTAGGGAGTTTTATTGTACTTCATTCATGCAAAAACACTTCTTCACTAAGCCTCTCATGAGACACAAGTAATCACTGAAACAGAATCACTTCATAATCTCCAAACCAAAATCAATGTAGAATATCTGAAGAACTGATCAACAAACTCATTATATCTGAGCTGAAATCACACAAGTTTAGGCAACAGTGAAAATCAGAACCAAATTCTCATTCAATTTAGACAGACCAGAAACTCATACCAGACACACAACCAATGAACTAACTCCACATGCCCAGATCCCAGAGACAATCAGACGAGTTCAGGCATGTTCAGGGTGGTATGGACCTAGACCCCATAGACAATCAAACAAAATGAAAGACCAAGACAATATTCCCTCAAAGACCACAATTTGGAGTGCTTTTCAATGGGAGTTAACTAGATGAACCTCTAGAAACAGAATTTAAAAGAAAAATTATAAACAGGATCAAAGTATTCAAGGTATTTGAAGAGTACACAAATAGATGAATAATCTTAAAGAGAGCAAGAAGAAACTTTTGATTGAAGTCCAAGAAAACACACATGGCTTAGTAAAATAATGAATATAACTCAAGTTTTAAAAGTAAACTCAATAGAAATAGAAATGCTGACAAAAACTGAAGCTGAAACTGGAAATTTTTTTAAAAAATCAATAATTCAGGTGTAGTGAGGAATTATTAATTTTTTAACACTCCTTTATCCCATCACTTGAGAGGAAGAGGCAGATGGATCTCTGTGAGTCTGAGGCCAACCTGAAGCCTAGTATACACAGAGAGCTTTAGTAGAGTCAGAGATACATATAAATATTCTGTCTCAAAAAGATTTTTTAAAAGAGAAAGGAAAGAAAGGAAGGAAGGAAGGAAGGAAGAAAGAGAGAGAGAGAAAGAAAGAAAGAGAGTCAATAACTCAATTATATAACCCAGCGGGGAACCTTGCTGGTAGAATTGGTCATGTAAAAGATAGTCAATCAAGACTTTAAGACAAAATAGAGGAATTAGGGCACTAAATGAAAAACTATGAAATAATCAAAATACACAAAAAGAATATGAAAGAACTGTAAGAACCTCTGCTCAGAACAAATCTATGAATTACAGGCATAGAGGAAATAAAAGGATCTTGGGTCAGTGTCATAGACTAGATCTTCAATAGGATCAAAGAAGAAAACTTCCTGATACTAAGAAAAAACATTTATGTAGATAAAACAAGCACACAGGACACCAAATAGAGAAAACATACAAAAATGCAACTCTCCACACCACATTATACTTAAACTACTGTCTTAGTTACCTTTCTAATGCTGTGATAAGATGTCATGACCAAGGCAACTTACAGAAGAAAGATTTTGTTTCACGTTTACATATTCAGAGGGGTAGAGTCCATGACCATCATGGCAGGGCACATGGCAACAGGGAGGCATGGTGTTGGAGTAATAGCTGAAAGCTCATATATTGAGATACAACCATGAGGAGAAAGAGCCGATATGAGCATGTAGTGGACTTTTGAAACCTCAAAGCCTACCACCCCCAGTGGCACACCTTCTCCAACAAAGCCACCTTCCCAAATAGTACTATCAACTGGAGACCAAATGTTAAAATATATGAACCTATGGAGACCATTCTCACTCAAACCACCACAATCACTAATTGTTGAGAAAATGGAAAGAGTACTGAAAGGTGCAAGAGAAAAATCTACAAGTCATATTCAAAGAAAACCAATCAGAGTAACATCTGACTTTTCTTTTTTAAACGTTTTATTGATTCTTTGTGAATTTCACATCACGTACCACAATCCCACTCATCTCCTCATCCCTTTGTATCTTCCCTCTGCCCCTGCAACCTTCACCCAAAAGAGAATAAAAAAATAAAATAAAACGAATACAAAAACAAAACACAAATCTTGTCATGAAAACTCTGGTGTGTTACAGTGTGTCACACAGTATACACTTTTGTCCAAACATCTTCACTTGAAAATGTTTATTTCAATGAGCCATTGGTCTGGTTCAAGGCCTCTGGCTTATACTACACTATCAACACTGGATCCTCACTGGGACTCCTTGGGAATAACCTGTTGTTGCCCTGTGTCACAGGAATCCTGCATCTTTGTGTCTGCAGGAAGGGCCCCTTGACTTGCTCCAGCAGTTCATAGATGGAATAGACACTGGAGTGAGTGAACTCAAAGCACTGTATCTGGTACTGGGTGGTAGCTGAGTTGATCTGCCTGCCAGCTCTTCCACACCCACACCACCAAGGCTAGCTCTCCACGACTGCCCCATCTAGCTCACCTAATGCTGCATTCTGGCCCAGCTCTCCTGCTTTCATGCCCCTCTGTGCTAGATCACCTGTCTGCTGCAGGTGGTGAGGGCTGAGGGGGGGAAGGGCATCTCTCCCATGCTTATGCTACCTCATGGCAGATGAGGAGTGGGGCAGGTCTCCTGCACTTGTGCCCTTGGGGGATGGATTACATCCACTCCTTTACCACCAGGGCCAGCTCTACTGTGATGCCCAGGTGAAGTATAGGGCTTCTCTCCTGAGTATTGCAGCTGGTCAGGGGCAGGGCCAGATCTGCACAGCCTTCAACATAATTCCAGGCAGCAGCTTAGCCCAGAGACATCCACATGACCTTTGGTGGTAACATGGACCACAAACATCAACACAGACCCATGCTGCTGCATGGCCTTGGACCCAGACTTGGCCCTTAGGGACAGCATGGTCCAGGACTTCACCAAGGCCTCAGGTGGCAGGGCAGCCTACTCACATGTGGCTGTTCCTCACCACTCTTGTGTTTCCAGTTTTACCTTTCTTCTCTTCATAGTACTCAGACCATTCTGTTTCTTTCTCTTCCATCTGTCTACCACATGCTTGCATATTGCAGTAGTTCCTGCTGCCTGTGGGCCACATATCAGGCATGTCTCTGGGTGTTGTCCACCTACCCTTGTTGCATGGCAGCAGGCAGGCTTCACATCTGCCTTCTCAATGGAAACTCTAAAAAAACCTGTCTGTCACAGTTGAAGGAGAAAGAAAAACTTTCCATTACATAAGCAAATCAGTCTTACCAATTAATAACACTAGAATCAGTATTTCAGACTGAAGGGAGGAAGAATCACAGACAAGAGGCTACAGAAAGAAAATAAATGAAGTTATGATAACTAATACAAACTAGAACTAAGAATACAAATGGCAAAAGAGAAGAAATTTAACAGCAATCAACATACACTTCTCAAGACCTTTGGGAATTAATGTTCTTAACTACTTAAAGAAAAGAAGCAGAGTAATTGAATGAACTAATAAACAAAATTCATCTCTTTGTTGTCTATGAATCATAGATCAACCATAGAGAGTAAGAATGAAAACAAATTGAAACATGAATCAAGGAGGCATAACTATTCTAAAAATAAACTTGAAATAAAAATTAATCAAAGAAGATTTTTAAAAAAGTCTTCATTTTAATCAAGAGAACAACCATCCAAGAAGATGTAACATTTCTAAAAATATATACCCCAAATTTTGGCACACCAAATTATTGAACTCAAGTCAACTTGGTAATAGTAACCTCAACTTGGTAATAATAGGTCATTTGTATTTTTCCTTTTTTTTTTAGGATTTCTTTTTCTATGTCGTTATTTCTGCTTGCATCTATGTCTGTTTTCCTCATGTGTACCTAGAGTATATGGAGGTCAGAGTAAGTATAGATATAGTTCCCTGGAATTAAAGTTATGGTCAATTGTAAGCTATCCCATGAGTACTAGGAACTAAGCCCAGGTTCATTGTGACAGCAGCAAATGCTTGTCAGCACTACACCATTTTTCTAGCCCCAACTCTACGTTGTTTCAATATCCTATTTTTACCAATAGACAGATCATATGGAAGGATAAACATTACAGTAAAACCACATGATACATCAACAGACATCTACAAAATATTTCACTCAAATACCACAGAATACTCCTTCTTTTCAGCAGCACATATTAATTTTTCTAAAATAGATGATGTATTGGGACACAAATAAAATCAACATATATAGAAAAATTGAAATAACTCTGTCCTTTGGGTAGGATACAAATTTACCTTAAAATACCAGTACCCATTCTATATACCAATATTGAACATTATGAGAAAGAATCCAGAGCAACAATCCCATCCACAATGGCCTCAAAAGTATCTAGGAAAAAACTGTTCAAGGAGGTGAAGACCTCTATTATGAAAAGTTTTAATCTTTGAAGAAAGAAAGTGAAGAAGACACTATAGGGTAGAAAGATCTACCATACTCAAAGATTGGTGGAATTGATGGTGAAAATGGCAATCTTACAAAAAGCAATTTACAGGTGCAATGCAATTCTAATCAAAATTCATATGACATTATATAGAAAAATATTAAAAACTATCTCAAAATAATGTGGAAGTACAGATGATTCTGGATAACCAAATCAGTATTGGTTAAAAAATAAATAAATTCAAGTAGGATTACCTTGCCAGATTTCAAGTTATTTAATAGTAGCATAGTAGCAAAAACAGAATGGCTATAACACAAAACAAACATGTGGATCAACAAACAGAATAAGTGCACACAATAACAGTCACCATATTGTCAAGAGCACACACTAAAATAAATAAAACATTTGAGGGGGGTTCAGTAACCTTTACTGATAATATTTAAAAGAGTAGGGCTCCTTATGCCCATGCCTTGGGTTTGGGACAGGAACTGTGAAGGGGGATGCTTGTTGTTGTAGACTGAGTTGGAACCAAACCTCTTCAGGAGCTAAGGGCCTCTCTTTTCTTCTATGTTCTTGCTGGGGTGGACAGTTCAGGGCTTTTCATTCCTTGTATGCCATGTAGGTCATGAGGAACACCACCCTGCTGCTATAGGTGTATCCACTGTCATACCAAGAAGAATTTTATAAAGTTGTCATTGAGAGTAATTCCAGCTCAGAATCAAAGATCGAAGAGCTGACATAGTTCAAAGTTCAAGTTGAAAGAGACAACTAGGTCCTCAGTGTAGTCCAGGGTGCCCTTTGCGATGCCCTCTGATGGGTGTTTCACTACCTTTTTGATGTCATCGTACTTGGCAGCTTTCTGCAGGTGGAATGTCAGATCCTTAATGGACACATTTGGGGTGGAAACATGGAAAGCCATGCCAGTGAGCTTCTTATTCAGTTTTAGAATGACCTTGCCCACAGCCTTGACAGTGCCAGTGGATTCAGGGAATGATATTCTGAGAAGCCCCAAATGCCAAAGCTTCCCAGAGTGGCAATTCATAATCTCTAGTATTATGATCTGTGCTCATAAGTCCTTCCACACTGCCACAGTTGTCATAGGTAAGCTTGGCCAGGGAGGCTAAGTAGTTAGTAATCCAGGAAGCATAGCTACTAGTCTTGAGTAATTTGTCATACTTCTCAGGGTTCACAACCATCACAAACATGGAGGCATCATTGGAAGGGACATAGGTGATATTCCTTTTGACTCTACCCTTCCAGTGGGTCCCTGGCCTTCTCCATGGTAGTAAAGACACCAGTAGTCTCCACAGCATAACATACATCACCATCCTATTTTATTTTGTCAGGATCTCCCTCCTGGAAGATGGACTTGACTTTCCTGTTGACAAGTTTTTTATTTTCGGCCTTGACCATACCATGGAACTTGGCATGGGTAGAGTCATACTGGAACATGTAGACCTAGATCATATGGTTGAGGTTAATGGAGGATTAATTGATGGCAGCAATATCTACTTTGCCAGAGTTGAAGGTAGCCATAGTAACCAGGTGCCTCATAAGGCCAACTTCATTTACTCTGATCTTCATTATGGTGTCTCAGATATGAAGCTGACACTGCACAAGAAGGCACAGCTGTCTCTGGAATGGGCAGAAAGCCAAGATGGCATCTTCAGGAAATGTTTGAAAAATTGGATGTCCACATGCATAAGAATTAAACTAGGTTCTTATTTATGACCCTGCACAAAACTCAACTTCAAGTGGATCAAAGACTTTAACATAAGTCTGATAACCTGAATCTAATAGAAGTAGGAAGTATGCCTTAAAAAGTACAGTACAAGAAAGGACTTCTGAACAGGATCCCACAGGAATTTATGATCCTCTTCCATCCCATGAACCACAAACTATTTAACAAGAAGCCCAGTACCAGGCCAGGTATTACTCCTTTCAAGTTGTTGGTCAGGAAGATCCAAGAGAGCCCCCAAACAATTCAAACTATTGCCATTAATCATGTCAGAACTTCATGGTAGGAATTAATGCTGAAGAAACCACATAATTTTGGTACAAGTCTTAGAGAATCCAAGTTGTTATGAACCTGGAATCTCTATTCCTGATAGGTCTCTTAGTGTCAGAACCTGCACACAAGCTGCTGGTAAGAACCTACTCAGCTAAAAGTCCTGTAAACTATAGTAATTATCAGCTTTGTAAGATATGTCTATCTGTATAATAGTAACGTTAATGTCTTGGATGTAATCATGAGTGTCTGGTTGGAATTACATTCAACTCAGTAGGAAGGCACTTGTATCTGACAGTATAAATCTAGCCGAGAATCGATGGCTAGAGAGATCATTGACCTCAGAAGAAAACCTTCTATTACTATCTTACTAAATTGATAGTATCCAACTGCCTTCTAAGTACTTATCTATGTGCTGCAGAAAAGTACAGCTCTCACCCCTCATCAATGAAACTTCTCTGGGCAGCAGATGTAAGCTATTACAGACAAATAACTGATAAAGGTAAAGAAAATAAGAGACTGCAGAACTCTCACTCAAATATGGAATGTCTATCTATGGCACAACTCCATTTAAGACTAGGAAAATATTAAGGAAGAGTAGATATAATGATTATGAGAGTCAGCAGACAGGGAGGACTGATACAAAATAATGTCTTCTGGATATGACAGGAATATTGCACCCATGAACTCCCAAAATTATGGTTGCCTCCACAAGGTTACACAGGTTAACATCCAGCATAGGTGACCAAAAGGGTTCACTTGACTGAACACTTAGGTGAAGACTTATAGGCAGTTGTTAGATGCTGAAGGAGAGTCTATTTTCTTCAGGGAAAGGCTCTCTGATAGGTTTCTGATGCACCATGTACATATATGAGCAACATAAATTAGAATCATATAGATATATATGTATCACTAGAAGGATTGGAACTGGAAGAGTTAAGGGTTTGAGAGGCAGAGCTTGAGATGATTTAAGTATATTGTGCTTGTGTATGAAATTCTCAAAACAATACCTTCAATAAACTTCAGAAGGAAAAAAATAAAAATATTAACTAATTTTGGCTATATCCTGTCGCGTCCCCCTCGACCAGCAAGGATGACGCAACTCACAAAAGCT
>CAJQZJ010031937.1:0-18181 GCA_907164525.1 Lophiomys imhausi
CAGACAATTACACCAGTTGCATAATTGCCCCAGTTATCTCATGGAATGTTCCAGGAGAGAGGCTGGGATGATAGCTCAGTTGATAAAGCATTTGCCTTGTAGGCACAGAGACCATTTAGTTCAATCTCCAGAATCTAGGTTTTTTTTTTTTTAAAGCAGGTGTGGTGGCATATGCTTGCAATCTTGTCACTTGGGAAGCACAGAAAGATGAGCTCTGGGAAAACCCAGTTAGCCATCTTAACTTAGTTGTTGAATCCTAGGTCAATACAAGATCCTGTCTCCTAAAAGAAAAAAGTGAATGGCATCTGAGGAAGAGATCTCCACAATGGTGCATGTAAACATATGTATAGATTCACCTTCACACACATGAATACACACACACACACACACACACACACACACACACAGAGAGAGAGAGAGAGAGAGAGAGAGAGAGAGAGAGAGAGAGAGAGCCCAGCATGGTTGGAGCTATGGATAGTGCTAGCTCCGGAGAGGATGCCATCTGAACTGGAAGCAAAAGGAACAGTTGGGACTTCCCTGGAGAAAGGGACTGGAAGATGTATTTTCTAGACAGAGAAAGTGATATGTGACAAGGTGTTGGAGCATTGGAAAATATAGTAGCCATTTGGAGCTGCATCATCTTGGTTGACTACGAAGAGATACCATAGAGACTTCTGGGTAAGGAAATGAGAGATGAAACAAGAGGGACCATGAAGAGGGATCACGAAGATCTTTGCACATCCAACTACTAGAGCAAGTAAACTTGGGGCTGGAGAGATGGTTCAGTGATCAAAAGTACTGGCTGATCTTCCAGAGGACCCGGGTTCAACTCACAGCACCCATGTGGCAGCAAACAACTGCTGTAGCTCTGGTTCCAGAGAATCTAATGCCCTCTCCTGGCTTCTGCAGACACCGGGGACATGCATGTGGTGCACAGGCATGTTTTCAGGCAAAACATCCACATACATACAATAAATAAATATATCTTTAAAAAAAGAGCGTAGAGGAATTTCATCCAGCTACATGGTTGCTCTGGCAAGGGATCACATCTAAAGACACGCCCTGGATTATGATGTGATCTGGATGGAATACAGACACACCCTTAGTTCACACCTTTAATGCCAAACAAGGAACATAAGGTTAGTTTATAGAAGAAAGCAGGCATGTTTGAAAGTGACATCTAATTTGGGGGGCAGACAAAGTGATGAATTAGAGAAGGATTTGACAGAATGAGTCACAGATCTCTCACAAGAACTTGCCTAAAATATACAAGGTTTTCAGTTTAATCCTTAGTGCTGAAAATATCCAAAACATCTGATTTCCCCTGAAAAATTAGAAGCTCTGGCAATATTGATGCTGTAATATTTCATGTAAGTCAGCTGATTACCTGCTGCCCCCTTTAGACACAATGCTTGTGCTATGCTTTAATCCACTCAAAACCCACAGCCAGTCCTGGCTACCTTACTTTGTCCACTTGGTCAATGTGGGCTTATGATTGTGGTCTAAAGGTGTCAACACACAACTGGATTGTGTATGCGGAATGGTCTGTATCATTGTAGTGAAGAAACAAGGTATCAGACAATAAAGGAGATATAGGACAGATTAGGTTTCAGGGAGAGTGCTCAAACTTTTAAATATTGTTTTTATAACATACACACCGAGCTTTAAAACTTTTTAGGTATAGAACATCTCAAAGGCCTTTCAGAAAACATTCCTTACATTTCAGCATCTTGACTATCCACTTACATGGATCTTTTTCCCCACTTGTGAACTTCTTGTGGTTTGGACTGTGCCTATCTATCCCTTGACTGTAGGTGGGAAATAATAATAGAAAGTATTCAATATGTGCATTTGTTGAGAGGGGAAAATGGTGGAATAAGACTTCTGCTCAGGGCTGTTGGCACCAAATGAGACAGCATATATCAAAATGCATAGCGCCAAGCCTTGCATATAACAGACACTTAAATCCTTTCTTTTTGTCCTGCAAATGAAATGGCTTAAAGATGTTAGATAAAACATGGTGGCCTTCCTTCTTTTCCTTTTCTACTGTCTACATTCCAGAGAGAATCACTTTTGGCCAAAATAGCAGGGTATTTATGTGCATGCAGCCTCTCCCATTCAACAAGACACTTGTTTATATCTGCACTGGTTGTATGTGTGCCAGTTACATGTACGATCCTATTCCAGGCACCACAGAAACACCAGAGATAAGATCCAGTTCCTGCTTCTTGTTCTTTGCCTGATAAGGTTATTCAACACATATATTCCAGAAGCTGTGTGTATGAAAAAACAAATCATTCTATGTGCCCACAAGAAACAACAGACCAAGTACCCCTGCCATTCAAAGAGAAAAGCCTCATATGACTGGGTAATCGAGAAAGGCTTCCTAGAAGAGGGATAATAATGTCTAGCGTAGGGGAAACAAGAGTTTCAGCATTTTGAGGTAGTGAAGCCACAGAGGGAGTCTTCTGCCTGGATACAGAGTTTTCCTTGGAATTCAATTTTAGCTGTTAAAGGTCTTTTGAAAAATCTCAATAAATATGCTGCTTTTCCCTTTGCTAACAAGTATTTACCTTCTGAAGAAATTCTATAAATGATGAACTAAAACTTCAAAGTATGATTTTTAATAGGTTAGATCACCAGAATTAATAAAAATATTAGACTGGTATAATTGTTTCTATCTAAACACAGTCATCCAGCAAATTGCAACTGACCATCTATCTAAGCATTGGTACTGTTATAAAATATTGTGGCTTATACAAGAGTCTCAACTCTGTGGAGACAAGTATAAAAACTATCTAATATGTTGCCTTGTCTAACAGGAGTCTGTTCAGAGAATTATAAATGCCGGAGGAGGGAATGATTAACTATATGATGAGAAAGGTTGGAGGAAGTTGTTTCAAAGAAGTTATATTTTTAGTGGCCTTGAAGAATTAAGTAAAATTTCTCAAGGCAGAGAGAAAGGCAGAGAATGATTAACATTAATAGCTCTGTGAACATTGTACTTAACCTTCAGTAAAACCTGTGATCCAGGTAATATTGTTTCCACTTTGCAGATGAAGAAATGGAAGTGAAAGCCATCTAAAGCCACAAAGCTAGTTACTTTCTGAGTCAGTCTTTGAATACTGGTCTCTCTGGCTCCACTATATCAAGCTACTTTCAGAGAGAAGATATAAGGACCAGAAGGATATGAGAGGGAGGAGATGAGCCAAGGCAATATGAGAAGAAGTAAACCTTTGCTTAAGTCTGACAGGATTTGAGCCAGCAAGCTCTGATCTTAGTTGTGGCTCTGTTTGCTCAACTGAGAAGCAATATAAGGGATGATTATCTCTTTTGTAGACCTGCTTTGGAAATTGGAGTTGTTCAGTTCCTGCTTATATTAACTGTAATGTTCCATTCAGCAAGAATTTATTAACTAAATTGGCTACTGCACAAAATATTTGGACTGTTTGACCATCTTTAAAATAATTTGTACAATGCTGTACTGGAACAATCTAGAAGGTTTACTTCTAAAGTTTCTAGTCTGATGATGCCACTTTCTAGTGCTTAGAGACAGGGACATGGAGGGGGTATGTTATGAGGGTAGACTTTGAGGTTCCAAAAGCACATGCCAAACCAGTTATTCTCTGTCTCTGTCTCTGTCTCTGTCTCTGTCTCTCTCTCTCTCTCTGTCTCTCTCTGCCACATGGTTATCTCAACATGTAAGCCTCCACCAACTCATTCCTGGCTACTGCCATGTCCCCACCTCCGGCTGCCCCACGATGGTCATGGGATCACCCTCTGAAACCATAAACAAGCTGTTCATGGTGTCCTTCACCACTAATAGAACAGTAACTAAGACACTAAACATGAGGCAGTTTTAATAAATAGGTGATAAGAAAAAGACCTATCTAAACCTATATGTGTCCACAGATGCACACATGAGTAGTACACTAATTAGAAATTATGTAGTACCTTAACTGATAATCCAATCCTAAGTGGTTATTCCTAAACACATGTACATATAGATAACATTAATTGGGCTCAGTACTTTGTGTGTGTGTGTGTAAGTAGCAATAATAATTATAGAAAAAAACAGGTCATGCATTCAAGAGGGAGTAGAGGAACATCCTAAGAGTTTGTGGGGGCAGAGGGAGGGGTAGAAATGATACAAGTACAGTATACTCATGTATGAAATTCTTAAAAATAAATTAAAATGTGGGCTAGAGAGATGACTTGATGGCTAAGAGCATTTGTTACTCTTATAGAGGACCCAAGCTTTGTTTACAATACCCTCACAGTGGCTCACAACATCTTAACTCCAGTTCCAGGGATCTGACAAAGTCTTCTTGCCTGCATGAGCAGCACACATGAAGATGGCACACATACACACATATAAGCAAACCCTCACATACATAAGATAAGAATAAATCTTAGAAACAATACAAAAATTATCCAAATGCACAATTAAAAATAATTTCTCCCTTGTTTCCCCTTGGAGCAAATGAAGGTATTTGACTGTGGACTGATATGGGTCCTAGCGCAAAAGAAAACTGATGTAACTCTGTTTTGTGGGTGGGAGCTTGCTTAAACAAATATTAGGTGGTAGAAACCTCAGTGCCACACAACTTAAGAAGGTTACTGTGTGCTTCTCATTTTATGTTTTAAAGGTGTGTGTGTATATGTGTTAATGTATATGCCCCCAAATTATGGATATATATAATAATTTTAATTGTATCTTATATAGACACTTGAAAAATTATACTTAAGTTTTACTGATAAAGCTTTCACTAAGCTATTTGTACCTGCTCAGCTTGCTTAAACCTTTATTAGTGATCAGGTTAAACTGTGTTTATAATCAATGGTCTACTATTTCATTTATATTGAGCTATGTCCTTAAAAGTACACATGATTAACAATTGTTTGGTGATATGATAGAGATAATCAGATTATCAGTCTAACTTAAAACTGACAAATGATAAATATAAAAGAGAACTATAAACTCTTGTTTTAAAAATATATTGGGCTGAAGGTTTCGCTCAGTGGTTAAGAGCATTTACCTTTCAGAGGGCCTAAGTTTGATTCCCAGCACTCACATGGCTGTTTACAGTTGCCTGTAATTTCAGTTCAAGGGATCCTAGGCCTCAGGCCTTGAGCCTCCTAGGGCCCTGCACTCATGTGTATGTGTACACACACACACATACACACACACACACACACACACACACACACACACACACACACCACACAGAGAGAGAGAGAGAGAGAGAGAGAAAGAGAGAGAAAGAAACACACAGCTAAAAACAATAAAAAATCTTTTACTTTTGGCTCACAGTAAAACTGGATTTTTAAGGGAAATAACCCAAACTGTAATTGATCCAATCAGCTAAGTAGGCTTACCCACAAGTCCAGTATGTCAATCTGTCAATTAAAGGAACAGAATAATGGTAAAGTGAAGAGAAAGAGAAACAAAGAGAGGATATTTAATCAAATATCCTCTCCCAATCCATTTCCCAATCATGTTGGGAAAACAGAGATAGCTAATGGTCTTAGATTCAACTTTGGTGTTATTAACATGAGCTTTTAAACTTAAATGCAAAAATATTTTAAAATATTCTTATTAATTCTTTGATAATTTCATACTTACATACATACAATGCATTTTTAAAATTGACTCTCCACCCCCCCAGAGGCCATAATTTGTAAATAGGTCTTCATCTAGGGGTGGGGGGCTCATGAACACTTTCCTCCTTCATGATAGATGATTAGCAAACTTAATCATGTACATGTTTTGTGTAGGCAACCACATCTGCTGTGAGGTCATGAGTGCAGTGGTCCTGTCATCTCAGAAGACACCACTGTGCTCCAGGCCTCCTTTATCTCTGTCTTTTACAAATCTTCTGTCATCTCTTCTGTGATAGTCTCTCAGCCTCAGGGGAGTGAGACAATATAAATGTCCCATTTGTGGCTAAGCACCCCACAGGTTCTATGTTTTTGTGAATTATATATTTTCCTGTTGAACAAAGCCTTCTCAGAGATAGCCATCGTGGAGGTCATTTTAGTGAAAAAAATATTTAAGTTTATGCAATTTGGCCTATCAGATAAACAAAAATGACACTAATAAATTGTTAGCTAATGCTTTGGATTTCTCCTAAGATCTACCCCTTTTAGACAACATCTATTATCTCCTTATAAAATAAGTGCTTAAGATGTCCTTTTAAAAATTAAGGGATATCTATATGAGCAATCTCTATTTTAAAAAAAGACAGTTACTATTTACAAGGGACTTTAAAATATATAGGTCATAGCTGGTCAAACTGGTTAAAAGAAAAGCTAACATTAAAACATAACAGATTTGTCTCAGTACTCCACATATAAATAAAATAGTTCATAGAGAACAAATAACTGTAAATACAACAGAGCACATGGTCAATTTAATTTTTAAAATTAAATTTTGGTTATTTAAAATGCCTGCTTCTTTCATCTGTTACCCTGACTCTGTTAAGCTAGACAGTGTTCTTGATTATTATAATTCTAGATATAATGTTTCTGCTAAATGACTTAAGTTATATCAATTCAGTCAACAAAATTCCAATTCAGATGGTAATTATTAGTAGATTCTCATGATATGACCTAGGAAGTTTTTGTCTTATGATGTTACCAGCTATTCTCCTCTCCCAAAGATTGTTTTTATGCATATTACTCAGCCTTATCTATATCACATCCTAGGAATGAGCCTTCCTAGGAACAGTGAACTATTAATATCAGGAATGAAATGTCCTGAAAAGAAGCTGCACCTCCCATTAAACTTTCTTCAAGTTTGATTAAATGACTAAAAACATAACAAAACAAAACAAAATCACCACCATTACCAACAACAAAACCTTCAGGGATTGTGGAAAGGTTAGAATATTGCAGGCCCAGAGCTTAATCACAGTTTATTTTGAGCTAACTTTAGCTAACTTAATAACCATTTCCTTGCTCACCTCTGTGTCTGAGCTAATATCCTCATAACTAATAGATAAAACTTTTAGAAATGCATTGAGTTAATGCACTACTAGCTTCCACCAACCAAAAGAATGAGTGTGTTGTCAGAGATAGTATCTGAAGCCTAAAGTAGAGATTTCCCAACTCTGGTTTAATCTACCTACTTAATATTTCCACCAATGTATTTGAAATATGCATTCATTTATGACTTTGTTTGTTTTGTTACTATTAAAACTTCATGAAACTGCCACCACATTGGAACATGGAATTTGAGTAACCTAAATCTGTGTTCCTTGGCCATGACCACTCATATTTGACTCCAGGATAAACTTTCTCATATCCCCTTTGAGATGATAGTTGTGTTTTGATGTAAACATTAAAATAGACTCATATGCATACAGAATTGAAATTTTATTATGAGGTACATTTTATTTTGATGTCATTTGTAATAATAATATATATTTAACACATTCTTCATTGCTTTTTATATGAAATAAGTTATTTGTTTCAGCTTAGAAGAACATCACCGTATCTGATACTGTCTCTTACTTTGCATATTATATGAAAGCATACAAATTAATGAAGTCTTTTATAGTTAAATAATCAGGTAATTGATATTTTAGATACTTTATATTATGTTGAAGTTTTTGGTGGATGGTTGCATAGGAATCTAAAGATATGTTAGTGGGCTGGAAAGATGACTCAGTGGTTAAGAGTACTAGCTGCTGTTCCAGAGAACCAGGATTCAATTCCCAGCATCCACCAGGTATCACAATCTTTGGTAACTCCAGTTCAGGGGATCCAATACCCTCTTTGGCCTCTGCCAATATCAGGTACACATATGAGACACAAACCTAGATGCCATCAGAATACCCATGCACAAAATAAAATTAAATGAAATTAAAATTAAAATGTGTTAGCAATATTTAAGGAAATTGGAGTTATTGGAATTGGTAGTCACACTTTTTCTGAATTTAAAGCAGTTGATTATAGCAATTTCTGGAAATTTTTGTTATCCAGTTTGTTTAATAAACATAAGTACTGGATGCTCCTCCCAAATAACAGATTTAATTTACTATACTACAAAAAACTAGATTGGAAGATGATAGGAAAAGATACTTTCACAATGACTAATAATGTGGGAGATGCCACAGAAGAATCTGTGGTATGTGACATCTAAAATGGCTATTTGTGTCCTTATGTAAACCTTCATTCTTGTAAGGGGGCTCTACTTTCAATTAATAGAATATCATGAACATAGCAAGCCTTTTAGATAAGGTTACTAAAAGAAAGAGCATATGTACTTCAGTTCTTGCCTTTCTCCCTCTGTGAACCTTCACCTGAGGAAAATTTACCTTTTGTGTATTCTTTTTTTAAAATACTTTATTTTTTTTTCTTCAAGTTACATCTCAGTCACAAACCCCTCCCTATTCCCCCTTCCTATCCCGCCCTTCCACCCTCTTCCCCCCAGAAGTTTCCCCTTTCAGTCCAACAGATGGTTCCTTCTCTTATAACAGTAAGTATTATACAAAACAATAGATATAAATATGCCACATTTATGAGATTAAATTGGCCCAGTATACCTTCCCAATGTTCAGTTTATACCTATTTGGCCCCTGACTTTAACATTCTACTATCTAACCATCTCCATGAGTTTAAAGGTCTATATCTGACTCAACATTCATACTAACTTGCAACACACTTTTAAGAGTATCTTCTTAGATCTATAACACCCTCTTGATTCCTAAACAAATTGCAGGGAGATGACATTTACACCCAACAGTCATCAAGGAGTTTGAGGTCTTGACCGTAGCTATATGAAAAATCTTGGAAGCAGACTCTATACTCCCCTGAATTTATACAGTTACATCATTATTTTTAGTTGAAACTTTCATTCATGTATATAATGTGTTTTTATCAAATCTATCCCATTTCCCCACTTCTAATTCCTCCTGTATAGTCTCAATCACTTTGCTTTTCCAACTTCATGTGGTGTTTTTTTATATCTACAGAATCCACTTGGTACTTCCTGAATGTATATGGGTTTAGAGCATCTACTGGAGCTCAGGGAGCCTTTCAGAGGCTTTTATTCTCTGAAGAAAACTTACTCTTGTCCCCCCCGCCCCCATCTTGATTGGCTTGATCTTGAACAGATCTTGTGTATGCAGTCACAGATACTGTGAGTTCATATGTGTAATGGCTCTGTCATCTCCAGGAAATAATGTTTCACTGCAGAGGTCGACTACCTCTGGCTCTGAGTTTTTCCACACCCTCTTCCATGATGATCCCTGAGCTTTGGGAGGAAATTATACTATAGCTGTCCCATTTAGGACTGATAATGCCATAGTCTCCTACTGACTGCATGTTGACAAGTTGTGGGTCTTTATTGACAAAAGTGAAGCTTCTTTAATGAGGGATGAGGTGTGCATTAATTCATGGATATATAGATAAGAACTTTGAGAGTGTATTAGTGTTTTCTAGAGAAACAGAACTGACATACATATATACATACATACATACATACATAAACACATACATACACACATATACATGGCACATATATGTGTGTGTGCATATATATGCATGTGTGTAAATGTATGTATATATGCATGTATGAGATTTACTAGAGTAGCTTACAGGTTATGGTCCAACTACTCCAACAATGGCTGTCTCCAGATGGAAAGTCCAAGAATCTAGTAGTTTTTCAGTACAGGAGGCTGGATGTTTCAGCTAGTCTTCAGTATACACAAGAATATCAAAGAAGTAGGCTCTAATACCAGTGAAGGAATGAGTTTGCCAGTGAGAGTGAGGGCAAGCAATGCTTTGTTCTTCCACGTCCTTTATATAGATCTCACCAGAAGGTGTGGTCCATATTTAAGGTGGAGCTTTCCACCTTGAAAGACCTGGATTTAGGGTGGGTTTTCTTACCTTGAATGTTTTAATCAAGAAAAATCCCTCACATGTATAGTATTCCCAGCCAGTGGGATTTTAGTTAATTCTTGATGTAGTCAAGTTGACAACCAAGAATATTCATCACAGGGGTAGTTTAATACTTTATGTATCTAGCAAAATAATGGTATTAGGTTCTTCCCTAGGTCCTATGACCTAGTCAGTCATAGGCTTTCATCACAGTTAGCAGTACCAGGTCTGAGTTCATTCTCGTGGAGTAGCCTTTCAATCAAAAAGTGACTGGTTACTTCCATAACATTTGTATCACTATATATACCAGTGGCCATAACTTGTCAGGCCAGTCATTTTTGTAGCTCACAGCTATCGACCTGTGCAGATCTTATCTGCTTGACTTGGGATTTGAGGACCTGAAAGAATGGGGTGGACTAAGGTCTGATGCTGTAGACAACTTTACTTCAGTTTCTAGGAAAATGTAACAAATGTAACAAAACAACAGTGGTCCAAGGAAGGTTATTTGAGTTCAGAAAAACATGGAAATAAATGCCAGTAAGCACATACTAAATATTTACAGAGCAGCCCTTTTCCAAGAACTTTCTCAGGACAGAGCAATTTAAACACAGTTGCCTAGTATATACCATAGATTGTATCTGGGAAGGCACAAAAGCAAGGCAGAAGGCCATATCTCGATTCAGGGTTCACTGAGGACAGCGTTCATCATGTCCTTTTGTCAGATTGGGTTCTATAGCTATGTTCTGATGTGCAACAGAATGACAATATTTTATAAATTAAATGAAAATATGTCACAGGAGGCACAAATTCACATCCAAGAAAAATCTAGAGAACAAAATACAGCTGAGGTTGAAGGCCCTCTGCCTTTTTTTCCTAGAGCCCCTCTTACAGTTCCACAAGGCATTGTTCACCATGCATCATCTTCTGACTGTGTTCTGACACACAGGCTTCATATTAGGGTCAGACTGTGAATAGTTTTGTTCGATGGTAGCATACATAGAACTTTCTGGCCCAATGAAAGCTAGCCAGTAGTGGTGAACTCTCCAGACTGAACCAGCTTGATTTGTCTATGTTCTATAACTTAAATATATGGTATCTTCAGCAATAGGGTCTTAACATCAAGTTCTGAAGAGTAATCAAGAACAATGGCAATTTTCAATATCTGTTCATCAGTTGATGGATATCTAGGTCTCTTCAATTTTCTGACTATTGTGAATAAAGTATAAGTGAACATGGATGAGTGAGTATCTCTATAGTAGAATATAGAGTCCATTGGCAGTATGTCATCTATTTCTAGCTTTTTGAGGAACCTTTACACTGACTTCCATAGTAATGCCACAGTTTGTACTCCACCAACTGTGAATCAGTGTTTCCTTTTCCTTGCATTCACACTGGCATTTGTTGTCACTTGTTTTTCTTGATTTTTGCCATTTTGACTGGGATAAGATGAAATCTCAAAGTAGGGACTTTGGCACTTGGACTCATTGGCAAAGGAAAGGACTTTCTCAACAGGAATCTGATAGCACAGGCATTAAGACCAACAACTCATAAATGGGATCTCAGGAAATCAAAAAATTTCTGTATAGTAAAGGATACCACTGTTCAAGTAAAGAGATAGGATAGCATACAGAATGGGGAGATTTTTTACCAGTTGTACATTTGCTAGCAGGTTGTGTCTATAATATACAAAGAACCAAAAAAAAAAAAAACCCACCAAGAAAATAAATAAGCCAATTAAAAATTAGGACATGGAAAAAAAAAAACAAGGAATTCTCAGAAGAAGAAACATAAATTGCTGGAAACCTTTTTAAATGTTCAAATCTGTAGGTATCAAGGACATGCAAATTAAAATTAAAACTTTATGGAATTTTTTCTTTTTAAAAAATATTTGATTATATGCATATTTTGCCTGCATGTATATCTGTGCATCACATGCATGCTTAGTGTCCATCGAAGCCAGAAGAGGACATTAAGTACTTTGGAACTGGAATTACAGACAGTTGATAGCTGACATGTGAGTGCTGGGAATCAAACCCAGGCCCTTTGGAAGAGCAGACAGTGTTCTTAATCACTGAGTCATCTCTCCAGCCCACTAACACATCTTTAGATTCCTTTATAACCATCCACCAAGAACTTCAACATAATATAAATTACCTGATTATTTAATTATAAACGACTTCATTAATTTGTGTGTTGTTAACTACTGAGCAGTCTCTCCAGCCAGTTCATGAAATATTTATATTGAAAAAATGCAGTATATTCTGATCACACATTTTCCCTTTCCCAATTCCTTCCAGATTCTCCTTACTTACCCAACATTACATCCTTTCATCTCTCTCTTAAACAAACAAAATAATAGGAGAAAAAAAAAACAACTTGCCAACAAAGAACCCTGAAGAAGACTAATTATTTTCATTTTTAAATGTAATTTAATTTTTATTTTCAATCTACATGAAAGTAAACATACTTTGATGAAAATACCAAATAAAGGGATGTTAAAAATGAAGGCTAACTCTTCTTTGAAGGTCTGGTAGAATTCTGTGCTGAAACCATCTGGCCCTGGGCTTTTTTTGGTTGGGAGATTTTTAATGACTGTTTGTTTCTATTTCCTTATGGGTTATATGGCTGTTTAATCTGTTAACCTGATCTTGATTTAGCTTCGGTAGGTGGAATCTATCAAGAAAATTGTCCATTTCACTTAAGTTTTCAAATTTGGTGGAGTATAGATTTTTGAAGTAGGACCTAAATATTCTCTGGATTTCCTCAATTTCTGTTGTTATTTCTCCCTTTTCATTTCTGATTTTGTTGATTTGGGTTTTCTCCTCTGTCTTTTAGTTAATTTGGCTAGGGGTCTGTCTATTTTGTTGATTTTCTCAAAGAACCAGCTCTTGGTTTCACTGATTCTTTGTATCGTTCTTTTTGTTTCTAAGTTGTTGATTTCAGCCCTCCGATTGATGATCTCCTGCCTTCTGCTCCACTTGGGAGTGTTTGCTTCTTTTTTTTCCAATTCATCCAGTTTAGCTGTTAATGAGCTGTCACAATTTTCTTTTTGAAGGCACTTAGTGCTATGAACTTTCCTCGTAGCACAGCTTTCATTGTGTCCCATAGGTTTGGGTATGTTGTGCCTTCATTTTCGTTGGATTTTGAGAAGTCTGAAATCAGGGAAACAACTCCATTCACAATAGCCACAAACAATATAAAATACCTGGGGGTAACTCTAACCAAGCAAGTAAAGTACCTGTACAACAAGAACTTGAAGCCCTTGAGGAAAGAAATTGAAGAGGCCATCAGAAGATAGAAAGATCTCCTATGCTCATGGATATGTAAGATCAACATAATAAAAATGGCCATTCTACTAAAAGCAATATACAGATTCAATGCAATCCCTATCAAAATACCAATACAATTCTTTATATACCTGGAAAAAGCTATTCTCAGTTTCATATGGAACAACACAAAACCCAGAATAGCTAAATCAATCCTGTACAATAAAAAAAAAAAAAAAAAAAAACAAAAAACATCTGGAGGTATCACCATCCCAGATTTCAAGCTGTACTACAGAGCAATAGTTGTAAAAACAGCATGGTATTGGTATAGAAACAGACCAGTGGATCAATGGAATCAAATTGAAGACGCAGAAATGAACCCACACACTTATGGCCACCTAATTTTTGACAAAAAAGCCAAAACGGCACAATGGAAGAAGGACAGCATCTTCAACAAATGGTGCTTGTCCAACTGGATGTCCACATGTAAAAGAATGAAATTAGACCCATACTTATCACCTTGTACAAAACTTAAGTCCAATGGATCAAAGACCTTAACATAGGGCCGAACACACTAAATCTACTAGAAGAGAAAGTGGGGGAAACCCTTGAACTCATCGGCACAGGTGACAACTTCCTAACCAGAACACCAACAGCTCAGGACCTAAGACCGACAATCAATAAATGGGACCTCATGAAACTGAAAAGCTTCTGTAAGGCAAAAGACACTGTCATTCGAACAAAATGGCAGCCTACAGATGAGGAAAAAAAATCTTCACTAACCCCACATCTGACAGAGGGCTAATATCCATAATTTACAAAGAACTAAATAAATAAAATGCCAAGAAACCAAACAATCCAATCAAAAATGGGGAACAGAGCTAAACAGAGAATTCACAAAGGAGGAATTCCTAATGGCTGAGAGACACTTGAAGAAACGCTCAGCATCCTTAATCATCAGAGAAATGCAACTCAAGATGACTCTGAGATTCCATCTCACACCTGTCAGAATGGCTAAGATCAAAAGCTCAAATGACAGCACATGCTGGCGAGGGTGTGGAGAAAGGGGAACCCTTCTCCATTGCTGGTGGGAGTACAGGCTTGTGCATCCACTATGGAGGTCAATCTGGTGATAATTAGAAAACTTGGAATAACTCTGCCTCAGAACCCAGCCATACCACTTCTGGGTATACATCCAAATGACTCCTCACCGAATCACAAGGAAGTTTTCTCATCTATGTTCATAGCAGCCTTATTTGTAATAGCTAGAAACTGGAAACAACCTAGATGTCCGTCAACTGAAGAATGGATTAAAAAACTGTGGTGCATCTACACAATGGAATATTACTCAGCTATCATAAACAATGAAATTATGCAATTTGCAACGAAATGGATGGAACTATAGAAGCTCATCCTGAGTGAGCTAACCCAGACTCAGAAGGATCATGGCATCTATTCACTTATAGTCGGATTTTAGCCATATAGTACAGGATAACTATACTACAACCAACGCACCAACGGGAACATGGACATAGACTTTTTTCCCCCTGTCAATGAGACACTTTTCCCTAGTGGTACTGCCTTGTAGGCCCCCAGTGTATGAGGAGGCTCTTGGCCCTTATATGACTGCTGAACTGGGGCGGGGGACTGTTATGTAGGGACACTCCACTCCAGAGGAGTGGGATGGAAGGGTTAGGGGGTAGAGGGTGGGAGAGTGGGACTGGGAGAAGTGGAAAGAGGTCACTATGATGGAGAAGTAACCTGAAGCAATAAATGAATAAATTTTTAAAAAATGAAGGCTAATTTATGTTACCAGACCTGGCCATTGTCTCTTGATATTAAAATATCAAATATTTAATTTATATTAAAATAAAAATATCACTTTTTTCTTGTGAAAATGAACCTCAAATCAAACAACTTAGTGAACTATTTTTGTATACTTTGTTATTTTTTGGATAGCAAAAATGACATTGCCAATTGTAAGTTTAATTAAACTTAAACTTGCTGTTTTACAAACAAAATGTGCAGTCAGTATCTATGCTTTCTATTTCCACTAAGTTGACCTACTAGAGCTTGAAATTATTAAAAAAACAAATATGCCTGTACTGAATGAGCATAAAGTTTTTCCTTGTGATCCAAAGAGTAGAGAGTGTATGATAAATATGTAAGTGTATTATTATTTATAAGTATTCTGGATATGAACTAAAGTATGAGAAGTTTGTACATAGTTTAAATGCAAGCAGTACACAATTTTATATAAGACAGTCATACAATGTGACATTTATGGATTTTGACATGCTACCAGTTTATGGATTTTTTTCTATTTAAGGGGGTAGGTCCTACAACTACTCTTCAATGAATTTTGTGGTGGCTAGTTTTAAACTTGCCACAACCTAGAGTCACATGAGAAGATACTGTCAGTTGAGGAATTGCTATGATCAGGTTGGTCTGTGAGAGACTGTCTTGATTGTTAATTTAAGCTAGAAGACCCAGACTGTTGTGGAAAGTACCATTTCCTAGGCACGTGTTCCTGAACTATCTGAGACAGGAGAAGGCTAAAATAAACTGCAAGCAAGCAAAAAAGAAACATGGGTGCATTAGTTTTCCTCTGGTTTTGACTTTGGATGTGATATGACTCATTGATTGAGTTCCTGCCTTGATGTCCCTGCCTTTCTTCCCCTTTGTTATTTTATGTAAGGGTATTTGTCAGAGCAACAGAAATTAAACAAGAACAGATACCATTGGGCAAATATTTCTCTGTTTGAACCTCATAGAGATATGAACATCTTCTATTCCATATAGAATATTGTGGATATAAGCATTTTAAGTTTGTTTGTGTCAAAACTCAGAGTTTAATTCAGGAAATATTATTATTAGTGTGTATTTATTGAATACATTATTAGTGATCATTAAGATATTTTGATGAATTACTGTGTTTCAATGATATACACCCAACCCCAAATAACCCTCTTTTGTTACTATTTTCTTCCCAGCGAATTCTTTTTCTTTCTCAAAATAATTCTCCTTCTATATTCATGTTTGGTGGTTTAAAATATAAGTTTGGATTTAAGATAGAAAGATGACATAGTATATTTCCCCGAATTCTAAGCTGAACGATTTATATTCTGTAGTTGTATTAGTTTTGGGGTAGCCTAAAGAAAAGAATTGTCTCATAATTGTACATTCTAGCAGTTAGAAACCAAGATTTTGGCAAAATTGCTCTGAGAAAAACGACCTTATCTAGGCTTCTTTAAAAAATTGAATAGAGAGGGGTGGAAACAGGGCACTGTGATGGAGATGTAACCTGAAGTAATAAATAAACATTAAAAAAAGAGAACATTTATATGTGTGTGTGTGCATGTAAACATGTCCACACATACACATATTGCCATGTATAGTCCATGGTGTGTATGGGGGGGGAATCAGAGGAAAACTTTATAGAGTTGATGTCCTCCTACTATGTGGGTTCTGGAGTTGAATTCTGGTCATCAGGCTTGTGCAAGTCCCTTTACCTGCTAGGCCATCTTCCTAGACCCAGTGAACTCATTTTAGCTCAGTTCCCTTTGTGAAAAATCCTATCTCCAAATAAGGGCACATTCTTTTGTGGTGAGGGTTAGAATTTTAATAACATGAATTTTAAGGAGTACATAAAAGTTAGGGGTACATATAATTAGACAGGTGGTTCAAGGGTTTTTTATGGAGTCTACTTTATTTAGAGAAAACTGTTTTTAATGCCAAACTTTTAAATTAGATTCATAATATCAAGTGATGCAAATCATATGAAATGAAGAGGATGATAAATCTCATAGGCATCAGTGTGGTGAGATGAGAAAGATGACTTTTCATTTTAAAAGAATTGCACATATTTTTGCATCAAGAAAAGGGACATCATACATGTGCAGTTAAATGGCAATGTGTTTAAGAAAATGTCTTAATGAAATAGCTGTGTTGAAATAGGTAATCCTACAATCTTGTACCATAACTCTGGGCATGGTCTGAGAGGTGTGAGCAAAATAATTAAAAATCCTTCCTTACACTTAAAGGATGGCTTTGCAAAATGGTGATGAGTGGAAGTGATGTAAGGAATAAGAGGAAGAGGCAAAATGGGAGAAGGGAGAAGGGATGATACAGAAATGAAAAGAAAAATAAGAAACTTGAGAAGCAATGGACTTGTTTTAAAATGAGACTATATGCTAGGGGAGCAGATAGGGATGCATAGTACTTCATTATAATTTGTTTGCAATGTTGTGAATAAGCTTCTTTTTAGAAGCTTTCTCACGTGATATCATTTCATAGTGAATATTCATTGTTAAAAGAACTACAGTCTATGTTTTTTTTAATCTGTATGTGACACAGAAAAGATCAACTACATAAGGCAAGATGTTACTAAGATCAAAAGCTTAGTAGAGACAAGAATTTTCAGTTGCAGAGTTCTGGAATTAGGCAAACTGGGAGCCACTACTGACTAGCGGAATGGCTTTGTAGAAGCTAATTAACCTCTTGAGCCTCAATTACTCATCTTGAAAGTGGAGGAAATTGGAACCTATC
The DNA here is from genome assembly GCA_907164525.1 of Lophiomys imhausi. Classification (NCBI taxonomy): domain Eukaryota; kingdom Metazoa; phylum Chordata; class Mammalia; order Rodentia; family Muridae; genus Lophiomys; species Lophiomys imhausi. The sequence goes on from CAJQZJ010031937.1 coordinate 17,700, forward strand.
TATAAGGCCACAGCAAGGATTAAATGAGTTGATGGTTGTAAAATGTTTGAAACAATGCCAAACACACAATTAAGTAAACAGTAAATATTAGCTGAGGGAAAGAGCAAGAAATTTACAGTACATGGAGTAGGAGAATCTCAATACTTTCTCCACAGTGACTGAAGGGAAGGATGTGCACAGGAGGGAAGCCTTGGGAACACCCAGGATGGACACATCTGGGTTGTGTTGAGGATAAGGGAATATCTGTAGGAGTGTAATATGTTCAGGAAACACTGAAGCTAACAAGAAGAAAAAATTAAGTAAAAGGTCTCTTTTAAGTAATTAATTCAATCAAGGAGTATTCCATGTAACGCTGTTGCTCTTTCCCTTTTCTCTCAGAGTTTGGCTCTGTTTTCCTTCAGTTTCCTTCTACTGCTGAGTGAATGCCTCCCTCCATTCTTCTTCTTCTTCTTCTTCTTCTTCTTCTTCTTCTTCTTCTTCTT
>CAJQZJ010031945.1:0-10416 GCA_907164525.1 Lophiomys imhausi
TCACCTGACTTCATCCATAAGCTGATAAGCTAATTGCTCACAGCAGTTGATCTTCATGCCCCGAATTAATAGACTGTATCAGAAACTTAGGTATTCACTAAATCTAACTTATATTAACCTATCAGCCCCTTCATATCCCCTTTCTTGTAAAATAAAAAATAAATCTACAAGCATAACTACATATACAATGTAAATAAATTGTCTATGTACAATACATAAACAATAACTTTGAATTTTCTTCAATGTACATTATAGCAAGAGTTAAAATAACCTTAAACTTCTCACAATACATAGTTGTATTTACATCTTTTGACAATCAAAAGACATGCAAACAAAATGATTTTAAATTCTTATCAATAAAGTTAATTTTCTATTATATCCAAAACATTTTTAAACATGTATCAATAAACAGAATCTTAAATTTCTAACAATATAAACAAAATATTTTTTAAAGAGAGAGACAAGGAATACAGAAAGAAATCCCTAACTCCAACCCATATATATTTTTCTCTTTTTTTTTTTTTTTTCCTGTAACCATCTGAATCCAAGATGTCCTGAGTGCTCCAGCTGAAGTAGAACAGCTTTCCAAGATGATCTCTCATTAGAATCTGAAAGGGAAGATTCTGAGGAAAAACCTGACCATGCCACTCCAACCTCTACTGTTCCATTCATTGTATCCATTCATCGCAAATGACAAATTCATCTTATGCCATTCATCACAAACATTACACACAGACAATCACAATACATAAGATAGGACAACACTGGGTGTCAACGTATCTTGTACTCTGTAAAGTAAAATCTACAAATGAGAGAGGAAACAGTGTCAGAGGCTGGGCTTGGGTTTCTTAACCAGAATGTTCATCAAAGACCTTCTGGAAAGTTCTCTGGGTATCTAACAGTGAGTTCAAAAGATGAGAAAAGCAATACCTCTGCCCTCTGGTCACTCAACAAACATTATGGGGGACTTGCCATAGCCACACATTATCCCAAATGGTATGGATGCAGATTCGAGAGAGGGAACCCGAGGGCAGCGTCATACAATACATGCATACATACATACATACAGTGGAGTAACAGAAGTTACTCCAGAAGCTTGGGGAGTCAGAAGGCTTCTTGGAGAAAGTGACATTTAAACTGAGACTTGGAGAGATGAGTAGGGGTTTGTCACATGACAGGAGGAAGAGGGCTTTGGGTAGAAAGTGCCCGTGTAAAGATCCTAGAGACAGAGAACTAGGTGAGATTAAGAAGTGGTCACTGTTAACAAGCTCTGGGCCACCCCCAGCCTCAGCACAGGACACCAGCATGTTCATGCTGATCCCAACGCCCCCAGCATTCAGCATCTACTCCTTGAGAGTCTGTTCTTGGCTTTTCATCTGTGTCATTTCTTGGGACAGGCTCTCACTCCATAGTTCAGGCTAGCCTGTAACTCACTCATCATGTGGCTCAGGCCGGCCTTGAATTCATGGTAATCCTCCTGCCTCAGCCTCCTTCCTGAGTGCTAGGAAACAGATGCTAGGATAACCACTCCTGTTATCTTACCTGGGTGTGGAGACATTCTTCAGCCCACGGGGTTTCCCAAACTGACATCATTGCTGTAAAATTGGGGCTACTCACCCTTGGCCTTGCCCTGAACAGGTTCGGGGCGGACTCTCCGGGAGACTGTCCTGGAAAGCCCGCCCATCCTCACTCTTCTCAATGAGAGCTTCATCAGTACCTGGTCCCTGGTAAAGGAGCTGGAGGACCTGCAGGTGAGGAAAGGGTCAGGGGGAGCATCCTAGGGTAGTCCCCAAGACAGCACTTGGCCCAGGTACCAGGAAGTATCATTGTACCCACAGACCCAGCTGGAGAACCCACTCCATAGGCAGCTGGCAGGCCTGCACCTGGAGAAGTACAGCTTCCCCGTGGAGATGATGATCTGCCTGCCCAATGGCACTGTGGTAGGTCCGCAGCAGCACTGAGCAGCAGGCAGGGATGCAAGGGGGGCCCTCATCCTGAGCTGAGCTCAGCTGCTCTGAGGTTCTTGTCTCCATCACTGGCATAGTGATCCTCCACAGACTTTGGGTGCTTTGGGGAGGTTATGACAATAGTCAACATGTCCCCAAGGGAACCTTGTCAGTCCAGTGGACAAAACATGGCCTAAGGGAAGGCTCCCTGGACCACTGTGGCCAGGGAGGGAGGGTAGAGGCCCTGGTCTGAGGTTCCAGATTCCCCCACTCCCTGCATGTTGCTTACAGGGCTTGCCATCAGGTTGTAGCAGTTTTGGAAAACAAGCCCATTTTCAGACTAGTAGAGTAAGACTCCAACTCTGAGCAGCTGCCCCGTCTTCAGTCTCAGTGTGCCCAAACTGGGAGCACAGGGCTAGAGGAAGGTGGTGAGCTGGCCCGCGTTTAGGGGGCAGTAGCCAGGAGCAGGAGCTAGGACTCGATAGAAAGGAAAGGACAGTGTTCTTAAGGTTTCTGCTGGTCCAGGCTCAGATGAGGAGCAGCCAGGGGGGAAAGGCCTGGTGGGATGGACAGTCAGGTGGTTCATATGTGTTACTGGCTCCTACCCTGTGGAGCTTACTTACCCTGAGGTCATGAAGACAAGAAGACAGGATTCTGGGAGACTCTTGTCTGGCACGCTTCTCACACTTCCATGGCTTGGTTTCTTCACCCGTGCCTCACTTGATTGTCACTGAACACCCACTCCACCAAGCTCTGCAGAAAGGCAAGGATGACGTGATGGTGTTGTGGCTGGAGTAGAAAAGCGAAGGATGCAGACTGTGCACTGGGCATTTGGATGGGTGTTCAGGGGAAGAGACAAAGGCCATTTGTGGGGCAGAGGGATAGAGGAAAAGGTGGCATCGAAAGGTGGGTTTTTCCTTTAGTGGGTGAGTTGGGGAGGCACTCCCACAGTAGAGGGCTACATGGGGGCTAATGAAGAAAGGAACAGCCTGGCCTGGGTAGCTCTTGCCAGTGTACCCTCAGTGTGATAGCCTGTCTGTCCTCATGGCAGAGTGAAGCTGGCAGAGGCTGAGCTGGCCGGGTAGGCGTGGCCTATGGCCTCCCCAGTTCTCCTCACCCAGTCCTTCCCCTAGGTCCACCACATCAATGCCAATTACTTCCTGGACATCACCTCCATGAAGCCTGAAGACATGGAGAGCAACGTCTTCAGCTTCTCATCCACCTTTGAGGACCCATCCACAGCCACCTACATGCAGTTCCTGAAGGAGGGACTGCGGCGTGGCCTGCCCCTCCTCCAGCCCTAGTGTGCCTCAAGTCCAAGAGAAGCTGGACCTGGTGGACACCTGGCAGACCGAGTCCACACACCATGGAGCCACAGTCCCCTCAGTCCATTTCAGACTCCCCACCTCACTCCTAGGCTGCCTACAGAGGTCCAAAGTCAAATGAGGCTGCCACCTTCATTTAGCCTGAATGATGGTGGGTAGATGAGCTTGCCTGGCTGATCATGTAAATGAGCCAAAAGCCTGCTCCCAGTGTCAGCTCTTCCCTAATCATCTGGCCCCCAAAGCTTCTTCAAGTCACCCCAAACAGGGTCTGGGATGACCTCCCTGGACCTTCCATACAGTGATAAAGTTCAGGGCCTCAGTGTGAATGAATGGGTCAGAAAGAAAGACTGCCCCTTCTTTCTTGGCTCCCCTTCCAAGACAAAGGAATCAAAGAGCTTGGCCTGGGGGCCAGGCTGCCAGCCTTATGCCTGTTTGGAGCCTTCTAACCTTGCCATCTCCCAAACAGCCCCCTTGTGCCCAGTGCCCCCAGCTGGGGTCATTGTTGCCTAGAGATAGGTGTCTGCAGCCTGTGCACAGAGCCCTTCCACAGAAGCGGGGCCCATATTGTCACACTGCTGCCCTTCAGAGCAGTGCCCATTGGCCTGATGACCCGAGCCCAGGCCTGTCTGGGGAGTTGGAGAAGTTCACTGGGAAGTAGGTTGCAGTAAGTTTCTTGGAGGGAGGTAGGTGGGGGTTCCTGCTGCCTGCCTTAGCACAGGTTCAGGGCAAGACTGCTGGAGCCAGTGTCCCCAAGACACCTACCCTGACCCCTACTCCACAGAAGTGCAGCTCAGCCAAAGAACACAGCCTTTCCTACAGCCAGCACTGTTTAGGCCCCCAGGGTAGTGCAGACCAACTCATTTGCCAGAGGATGGTCACCAGTTCCCCTTGGCTCCTTTTGGGGACTTGTTCTACATCTTGAACCACGGACCACGGCCTGTCTTTTTTATGCACACAGAAGAAAGTGTTTTTATATGAATTTCCTCAAAGTTTATAAGTATTTTTTCAAAATTTGAATGATGAGGAGAAAGAAGGGGGCAATAGCTTCCCCAAGCAGCAGCCACATGATGGCTGGGTCTGAAATCCCAAATGGGTCCAGCCTGATGTCCTCGCAGTTGCACACGTGGGGAAAAAACATGCCCATCTTTCTTCTCTCCCAACTTTTTTTTACAAGCAGTCTTCCAAGGATCAGTATTTCCCCAGCTCTGTCCTGTGCTCCACAGTCCCAAGAACTTCCTTGAACTTAATTTCATCAAGGCCACCTTGACATCAGCCAGTTTTTCTTCCCCCTCTCACCCCACCCCACCAGGGGCTCGTCTTCCACCTTACAGAAGAGGAAGGCGGGTGGACGTTCCCTGAGCCCTACTCCCCTGCCTGCCACTACAGCCACCACACGGAGCCCACCAGAGGTCTCTGCTTCCCAAGAGCCTTATCTCTGGAACTCTCTCTGAAGACTTTGTGCCGTTCCTACACCAAACCAGTGAATTGGAAAACTGCCCCCATTTTCAGACCAAGAGACTCTTAGGGAAGTAAAGTGACTTCCCAGAGTCACTCAGAGTACCAGCGTTGCAATCCAAACTGACATGACACCAAAGGCTATGTCTTGGTTTTGTCATTTCCCCCTGTGGTGGGAAGGAAATCCTTTCAAATCATGTCTGCTGATCTGACTGAACAGAGCAGGCGCCAACAGCTCTGCCAGGTTCTCTGTTCTTTCATAAGCCCTGTGGAGGTAGAGGGCACCTGAGTGCTTCACCGTACCTCTGCCATCTTACAGACATGGCACATGTGTCAGGAGAGGCCAGAGTGGACTCCACAGAGCGACCCCAGGTCCTATGTAAGGTACTGATCCCTGGGACGTTGAGTCTTCATCTGATGCCTCTGCACACCCCAGCTGCCCTCTGTCACCCCTCTGCCTTTGTCCCCCCATCCCCATCATGTCCTGTAATAAAACTGGAGAGTCTAAGGTAGCTTGGTGCTTTCCCTTTGAGCAGGATGTTTTATTTTGTCCTTCCACAGTCTGACTACTGCCCCTACTGGGAGGTGGGCAAGGATAGGTACTTTTGAGCTGGAATGTCTTTGGAGCCTTGTCTGTCAGCAGAGGGCCTGAGTGACTTGCCTAAGGTAGGTTTGTAATAGACAGGATGCCAAAATATACCCGAGAATCCAGAACCTTGTGTTGAGAATGGTCTTGCTGATAAGCCTGTTGTCTTAGAAGCCGAGCTTATGACAAGGCATTAGGCAATTGTGGGAGGAAATGTTCCTGTAGGGGTGGGTGGTGGGATAGCTCACTGGGTAAAGATGCCTGCTACCAAGACTACCAGAGTTCAGCCCTGAATTCCACTTGGTGGAGAGAACCGATTGATTCCTGGTCATCTTCTGACCTCCACAAGGGCACTGTAGCACACACATAGTGGGGATGGGGTAAAACAGTTGACTCTGAAGAGGGCAAGGAACACTGCTGAGCCAGAGTGTCAACGCCTAGCCCTCCACAGAGGTGGGCTCTGGGACACAAAGCGCTCGGCAGAGCCAAACCAGCCTTCTGTACCTCTATCGCTTTCACTGACATGGGGAGGCAGTCAGTTTCCAGGTTATGGTTTGATTATAACCTGAAGACAAAACTTTTAATTATCAAATATGTTCACTAACTTATAACAAATATACTTATTACCTAACTACTAGCCCTAACAATGACTATAACCCCTATTACCTAACAACTAACCTTAACCTTTTAGAAGGATACAGTCTCTGGGGCAGGTCCTCAGTCGTCAGGAACACCTCAGGAGTAGATCCTTTAAGGCACTTGGTCAACAGTCTTTCCTCAGGAACACCTCAGACATAGGTCCTTTAGGGTAAATTGGCTAGGGCAGCTTCACTTTAAATGAGGCTCAAGGCTTTCTTCTCTCTGGAATGCCTCAGCTGTCTGAAAGCCAACTTACTCAGTTTGCATTAGCCACTTAGCCACTCTTCCTCAGTTGCTGGGGCTGGCCACAGTTCTATTCAGAGTGCCATTTGAACTGGTTGATCCCCTCCAGGCAAAAGCTGAGCCACAGGGTTTAGTCCTTGGCCTTTTGCTGCTTTGCTGAGGCTTTCTCTGCTCATCAGCTTCTTTATGCCTCAGGCAGAGCTGACTGTATTTTTTCAGCTCTGTTTGAGATCAGCTCTTCAGTTAACCAGGATTTTCTCCACCAGATGATACAAACCGCCTTGCATCTCTACCGTGGGAACTCTTGGGCTCCACCCACTTCGTCCTTAAATAAGGTCTTTCCTTGTTTCATCTGGCTTCAGCCTAATCTGGGTTCCCTACACTTTCTAAGGCAGCTGCCCTGGGATTCAGCAGAGCAGTAGCAGTGCAGGTTTGTATCCTGGAGCAATAGGCTATACCAATCCCCTAGGTATGTAGTATACTACATTATATAGGTGTGTGTAAGTACACTCACTCTATAATGTTTGTATAACTCAGTCACCTAAGGACACGTTTCTCAGAGTACCCGTTCTTCAGTAACACGTAACTGTAATTTCAAGGGAACAATAGAGAAATAAAGCATGTATGGGCGCAGTAAGGGCTGGGCAGAGGGCCCGTTATGACTGCATAGGGCTGTCCACCCATGAATCCAACAGATTTGTCCCTGGCAGATAGGAATTGCAGGCTTTGGGACCAAGGGAATGCAACTGGTGAGTCAGGCAAAGCCATGTGCTGAGGGCAGAGAAGGAACTGTGCATCCATGAACTGGATGTCATGGAGACTAACAGAGTGAGCCTAAGAGCTTGGAGTCTCCGGGTGATGGATCCACCCATCTAATCAACAAAATGAATTACATTGCACGCGTGTGTACGTGTAAGCAAGCAGATGTGTGAGACACCGAGCTTTTAAGTAGAAGAAAACTACTCCAAAACACTGGAAGACATGCCTCAAAGCCGAAAGCAGCCATTTTTGCTGGGGGTCGTGTCTCGGAAGCATGAAATGGGACGAGAGTCCGACACTAGACAGAAAAGGCTACAATGCCAAGTCGAGGATTCGGAGACTTCCAGCAGAAGTAGGGACAGTATCAACTACTTCAGGTTCTGAGCAGCAACACAGGTAGACCACCACTTTCCAGAAGCTTGTTGACACTAAACGCGAGAAGCATCAAGAAGAAAAGCACAGCGTCTGGGAGCACAGGATCGGCGGTAAAGATTCTCCCAGGGGCGTGGCCTACGGATAGGTGCGGCCTCCAGACGATGAGCCGTCCACTCAGAGGCCGCGCCCGCTCGGGCCTCTTGCTAGGCCCGCCTCTCCTGCGCGCGTGGCTTGCCGCGCAGCTGCAAACGATTGCTTCCGGAGACGGGTCAGCGGAAGTGAGGACATCTGGGCCGCCGGCTGTGGTAGGAGGGGCTGAGGTGAGTCCGGAGCTCGAAACTGAGGGGAGTCCAACCCCGGGGGACTGCAGGGGGCAGACGCGGTGGCCGTGCCGGTCCGTCACCGGCGCCTCCGTCCCGTCGCAGGGGGAGCGCGCAATTCCTAGTCCCGTGCAAGTTCTCGCGGGAGGCGCCGCTGCCTGCCCCCCTTCGGCGGGGACAGTAGTCCTGAGGCGTAGTTGCTGGCCAAGTCACCCAGCGGTTGGGGTGGACAAGGCCGTTGCAGTGCGATACCAGGCTTCGCGCCCGGGCCGCGCGGCGTTTCTAGGACCTACGCCGGCCTGGAGGCTTCTGCGCGCTCTTGCCGGGCCCCGGGGTCCACGGGCCGCTGGGTGCGCGGTGAGGACTTGGCCGACCTTGGCCCGGGCCGGGTCGCGGGGACGGGGGGCGCGTCGTTGAGGGCGCAGTGTGCTGCGTCCGACCAGCCGCTGGCGCTTCGTGGGACCCTCGCGCACTCCGCGCAGGTGTCCGCTGGGCACCGCTGGGCAGAGTTTCTCCCTGGCACAGGACTGCCGGGTCGAGGCCCTTCTGGGAGCAGAGCGGGTCTTCCGAGAGAGACTGCGCGTAGAGACGCGTGCACGGCCAGCGCAGAAGAGGCTACGGCGGCGCCAAGGTGCGAAGACCCGGGTCTGCGGAACCCGCAGGAGCGGCTAGCGGGCACGCGGGGGGCGGGGCCTCGGAGCTAAGTTAGTGTCGTCCACAGCGGTTTCCTAAGGAAAGCTAAGCGCTGACGGTGCCCGGCAGAGGCGATTGGCTCTTTTCTGCCTTGAGCAGCTTTGGAATGCGATCCTGGCTGCTACAGAGTGAACTGAGGAGCAGGGACGGCGGCGGGACGGATGGGCTGGTTAAGGAAGGGTTCTGTTCGGTGCCGCAGAGGCAGTGGTGTAGACTGGGGCTCAGAGGGGGCATGTTGGGAGCTGATAGCCCGGTGGCGGTAAGGCCCAGAGCAGAGGGCTAGGGAGAGGGTATGGCGGCAAAACGTGAACTTGCCAAACGGTACCAGAGCTGGAGAGAGACGGAAGATGGGGTCGGGCGACTTGGTAGGTCCTGATGGCAGGACTGTGGAGTTTAGGAGAGGTGAAAGATTTAGAGGAGTAGAGTGAGCAGTTTGTTAAAATCTGCCATCACCTGAGGATTAGGTTCGGCTGAAGTCTTTGGAGGTGAAGCAAGACAGAAGAGGATGTAATGACAGGAGTACCCAGTTAAACGACATTCAACAAGAAGTCTGGCACACAGGGACTTCGTAGGCTTGAGCATGGCTGCACATATCAGAACCTGGAGCAGACTTTAGGCACTGTGCACTGAATGACAAGTCCTTCCTCTCTCCATGTACATCGTAAGATGACAATTCTCTGAGGTAGAAGAGGAGCTCCTGCTCTCCCTTAGGAGATACCCCCCGCCCAATTCAGCTTCTCCCTGTTAAGAACCAGACCTGGGTCCCCCAGTGACTTCTCACCCAGGCATTGCAAGCCCTCATGACCAGATCCCTGGCCTGCCTTTTGCAATCTTTTTACAAGTCCCTTAAAAGCACCCCTCTCTGATTCTCCCCAGAATGTCTACAGTGCTCAGCCCAGAGCTGGACAAGTGGGTATTCTTGTGTTTGATGGACATAAAAAGCTCACTTTGAACCTCCATGCTAGGGCAGCTGTGAAGAGTGCAGTTAGCCTTATAAATGAATTTTTAAAATTCAGGAGTAACTGTCTTGTTTTAAATTTCACTAAGTACTTCACCTACCCAATCTCACTGATCTTTAGGGTAGCCTGGAGTGGCGGCAGCTTTTCCTTTCTTCATTTTACCGATGAAGAAAGCAACATTCAAAAGCATTACTAGCGTTAAAGTCACAGAAGACTAAGCCACAATTTAAAAAAAAAAATGCTCTTGGTGCTGGAGGTGTGGTTCTGTCAGAATATTTGCAGTTGGGGGAGGGGTGCAGCATCACAACCACTTAAAGCTCTTTCCCCATTGCCCAGTAGACTGAAATTAGCATGAGTTGGCTGTTGATTCTTTCTTACCCACTTACATTTTCAAGAATAGATGGTTAGGCTTGGATGCTGTTCTCAGTCTTGTTCTCCTTTGAGCTTTGTATATCAAAGGCTTCTGTCTGCAGCTTTGAGATTTGCCTCAGGTAACCTTAGAGTGTGGTCATTTCCTCTGGTCAGTCAAGTTTTCTCAGCAAGTCTGAAGCATAGCCTGTAAGGGTCTCTGGGTTTAGAAAAACCAATGACAGAAGGGCATCCTCTTGGGCTACTTTTATTCCATTACACCCTGAGGTGCTGGTTTCAGTCATGGCTCTGCAGAGGCTTGCATTGTGGCCTCTGAGTCCCTCCTCTCTGGGGGTTGTTTCACAGGAAAGGAAATCTCATGTTCCTGGAAATGGCCTGATATGAAGGAGTCATACCTGCGGCTTTCCCAAGCTGCCCTGTGGGTGCCTTGTCCTTCAAGTGCAGGAGCTGGCTGAAGTGTGAGGAATGGAAGCCAATGTGGTAAGGAGTCCCAAGGCAGGGGGCTAGAGAGCTGAGTATTATACTTGCTTAAGAACTATGTTAAGGGGCTGGAGAGATGGCTCAAAGGTTAAGAGCACTGACTGCTCTTCCACAGGTCCTGAGTTCAATTCCCAGCAACCACATGGTGGCTCACAACCATCTATAATGAGATCTGGTGCCCTCTTCTGGCATGCAGGTGTACATGTAGACAAAACACTGTGTACATAATAAATAAATCTTAAAAAAAAAAAAAAAAAAAAAAAAACC
>CAJQZJ010031946.1:0-16472 GCA_907164525.1 Lophiomys imhausi
ATTTTCTTTGACAGATGTATCCATTTCTTCAATTTTATCCTCTGAGAGGTAGCACTTTTTAAGTTCTTTGATTTCTCCATATTATTTCAAGTCCTTTAGTTAGTTTTCTAATGTTAGACAAAAAAAATGATAATAAATTTAAAAAATTGAAAGAACTCAGAAATTTAGATTTAGACTTTTTTCTTATCTCCTGCACATTGTAGATAATTAATCCCAGTACTTTTTTGATAGCTTACATCATGTTCTAGAGTGACACTGGTATTACTAAATCTTTTGCCTTAATGGGTAGTGCTGGAAGGAAATACAACAAAACAGAACACCTTTCCACATGAAAATAAGAGGGTAAACAAGTGGTAAGAGGGGCAGTGGATAACTCCTTTACAAAACTTTTACATTTTTATTATACTTTAGTATTTTTTAATATCAAGAATTCCATGCATGCATATAATGTGGTTTGATTAAATCCATCCCCATTCTGTGCCCTCAAATCCTCCTGTATGGTCCCTACTATTTTTCCTCCCAACTTGATCCAGTGTCTTCTTTAAGTCATTGAGTCCACTTAGTGCCCCCAGTATATGAATGGGTGTAAGTAAGGTCACCCACCAGAACACATCCAACCTATCATCAGGGATTACATCTCAGAGGAATCTGGCTCTGTCCTCCCCAATGGTCATCAATTACCAATAGCTCTTCAGCTGGGGTGGGACTGAGAGCCTCTCCCCCATCCATGTTCGGAGTTTGACTGCTTTGGTCTTGTGCAGGTGTTATTCGTGCAGTCAAGGCCGCTGCGAGTTCATGTGTGCAACAGCCCTGTCGTCATGTCTACAAAATACATTTGTACATCAATCGACAGCTATCTCTGGCTCTTAGAAGTTTTCTGCCCTCTTCCATGATGACCTCTTGTAAACTTTATTTTGTTGGTGTTGTGTATATATATGTGTGTGTCAAGGAGTAGAAGTCAGGGTGCAACGGTCGGGAGTTGGTGCTCTTCCCCTACTGCGGGGTCTAGGGATCGAACTCATGCTATCAGGCTTGCATGAGAGCATGTTTGCCTCCTGAGCCATCTCCCATCCTGACGGCTATTTTTTTAAAACCCCAAACATTATTCTATTTTCTGTTTAAATAAAAATCACTGAATTAAATCTTATTGCAGGAAATAGCAAAGAGGTTTTTCTCAATGAGAGTGCTATCAGACACTCAGATCTATCAAAACTCCTCCCTAGTTTCCCTAAAACTCAAGAGAAATTAGGAAATGGAAACTCATAAAAGAAAATTATTTTATTTACAACTTGATCAAGCCAGAGAGAGTGTTGACTGCTTACTTCTCTCATTTTCCTGTAGTAATGTTGCATCTTTACAGAAAACATGCATCAAAAGCCAAAAATATGTTCAGGCTAATTTACCCTTGAAATAAATGGTCAGAACTGTCAGCAGCCTCTTCCAGTATGTGAGCACTGTGAGATTCCTGGGGTGTGGGCTGAGTTGGGGTCCTTCTTTCAGGAGCATGATATTCATCAGGCAAACCTACACATAGATGATACAAGGAGAAATGCAGAAAAATGTCAGGGTGGAATTTCCCCTCCTTCTTCTAGATCCTAGAAGTAGATTTTGTCATTTGGCACAAATCAAGAGTAAGAGCTAAGAGTTAAGCACAATTAACCAGATTAAATTTTATCTCTATCATGGCATCAAGCACTCTTAAACCTGGGATGAAAAGAATTTAGAAATGTACTCACTAAATGAACTGTTTGTTCACATGAATTGTTTTCCCTGACAGAATTAGCGTTTTTGTCATGGCTTTGCTAATGTAAGTAAATATTTTTTGTGAAATGCATTGACTATTACTTATAAAACTTGATAGCTATAACTGAAGATTTGAGGGATATTATTTGAAAAAGATCAAGTTACTAATTATGTAACACTGGGATTTGAAATCCGTAGGCCTCAGTCAAGTCCAGCCCGCCCTGATTTTTGATAGCAGCACAATGTTTTGTTTGACATTTGCTTTTAGTTGAACCTGAAGTCACTGAGAAAGGACATGACCTCTTTGGCTGGGTGTTTTCACCATCACTCATTATTTTTCCTTGCCTGCTGATCTACCATACATCATTTACCACCTGCCTAATCCCAGCGTCAACCTCAGTACCCCCCTTGAACTATAAAGAGTTTATTTAATCAATACAAGGAAGGTGTAACTCAAATAAGGAGTTGAGTTCTTTACAATTTCTTAAACATTGTTCTTCTGATTATTTTTTCTTGCAGGATGTACTAAAGAAAGAGATTAGCAGTCTAAAAGAATTCTTTAAAGATATAAAGACTTGTCATCTTCCTCTGAACCCAGGCCTGTGCATAAAAGGAGTTGATTGTGATGTAAGCCAACTTATTTAGTAGATAGATGAGCTGTTTTTTTTATTCTTTAGTCCATCAAATATTTTAACATAGAATAAATTATTCAAAAGTGAATATTGCTACTACTTTGGGGAAATATTTTAATCCCATTCACACTGTGTATTATAGTAGGTTCATTGTGATGACTTGGGAAAGCCTTGATCCTGTGGTATAATTTGTTGGTTTAGAAACAAACTACCAGTTTGGTGAAAAGTGAAATAGAACAAAGATATTTTTTACAACGAATGGATTTGTCTTACTACTTGAAGTGGTTGAATTGGGAACTTCATCCATGGAACGTTTCCATGTTCCTCTGAGGTATTTAGAGATGAACCAGCTGGCAGAGCTGGTTTCAATTTCATGCCTATTTACACTACGTGTAGAACATGTCTATTATATTAATATCTTTAGCTTTACATCTCCATTTTGATTCAATTTAATATGCATCAGAGTCCATATATCAGTTATATTACATATTTTGTGACTTTTACCCACGCCTGTAAAGCCTTTCCTAGTATTTCTAGACTCACAACTTCCTTAACCTTCTATTCCTAATCCTCTGTCTTATGGTACCTCCTCGATCACCTTTTTCTGACTTGTAATCTTTCTTTCGCTTTGTTCCCACTAAGCTTATTATCCTCCTTCTCAAAAATGTTCAAGTAGAAAGACACTAATAGGGAAAATGATTGATAAGTGAGATTTAAAAGTGAAGAGGTTAAGCTATCATGCATGAGAAGTAAATAGTACTGAAGTCAGGTCATAAGACAACCAACCCAATGGTTAGGAGAAAACTAAGTCTACTACCAGTGTAAATGGAAAAGAGTTGCTAAAGACTTGACACCATCATCTCCATGACTTTACTACTGTGAAGACCCCTTACAAACGTTCCTGAAATGCTTCACAAACATATTTGATGGAGAAATAACAAGACACTAAATCCTGTACATTTATCCATGTGGGGTAAAATTCGAAACACTAATGCTTTAAAATTTGTGTGAGTTTTCAAGGCAATTTATTGAATAATATATAGCTAGAAGCTATGTGTATTAGGAATGTTTGAGGTAGAAAGAAAAACAGGACTGACTCCAGTTGTTTCTGCTTCTTTTTTGTCTCTCCCTCTCTCTCTCTCTCTCTCTCTCTCTCTCTCTCTCTGTGTGTGTGTGTGTGTGTATGTGTGTGTGTGTGTGTGTGTGTGTGTGTGTGTGTGTGTGTGTGTGTTTAAGGAGTAGAATGATTTAATTAATTTGGGCAACTAAAATCACAGGCACATTTTGATTTGGACATGCCTTGGGGTAGGAGGTTACTGTAAGTGTTGTTTGTACTGAGGGCTGGTCCTCGGGCAGCCAGGGTGAGCTGGCTCGGCCAGTAGTCAACAGTGTGGGAAGTGCTATCCCTTACCCTGAAGCTAAGGCTACACTCCTCCCTACACTAGAAGTACTGACCTGAGGCTCAGGAGCTGCCCCAAGTAGAGACACCTCCTGGCCCTATTTGTTGTGGCCCTCTCTGTCTGGAACAGATCTGAGCATCTGAGGACAAGACTGACATAACCACAAGGCACTGTCATGTGGTAAATCTCCTTCTGCCCTCCAATCCTACTGTGCAGTGGGGTGAGAGACCTTACAGCCGAAATGAATGTGGGAGAGCTCTCCATTCTAACATAGATGCTTAGAGCACCTTGAGCCTGCACTGTGAAGAAACCATGTGCGACCAATGAGTATGGCAGTATTAACTTATGGCCTTAAGTTTGAAAAAATATCTTAAATGCCACCAGAACTTCAATGATGGGAGACAAATACATACATGTAGGCAATTTGGACAAATCTGTCATTTAGAACTCTTAATTGTTGACTGCAAGGAATTCGTATTATAGGAAATCCTTTTTGAATGTCACGTGACAAGGCATTCTGTCTTTTTTCTGTGTTACAGACATCACATATACAAAACCACCCTGTAAAACTCTAATCACGTAAACATATGTAGTTCAAATTCACACTGGTGAGGGGCTTTATAAATGTAAATATATGAGCCCTTCTGTCACAGTGCCAGTCTTGTTGGCTGTCAGAGAACCTATTCTGAGGAGAAACCTTACAAACGATCCAAGGAAGCTACTTGATGTGTGTAGGCCATTAAGTCCTATGAGTTCAATAAATGTGTGAACGTCTTAAGTCAGTGTTGTATCCATTGGAGAAAAACTCAGGCCTGAGCCAATTTATTTCATGAAGCATAGCTCTCAAAGGCAGAGAGCAGGGTCTTAGGCTCAATTTGTGCTCTCCTTTCAAGAAAATTCTCAACCATGCCCCTCAAGGGAACTACTAACTGCACAATTCCTTATTCCTCTTTGAGTGGCTGAGTTACAACCAGGTGAGAAGGCTGAGAGTCACTTAATGCAGACTATGTCTGTGATTGGAAAAGCAAGGATCAGACATTTTATTTACTTACAGATTTCTTCTGTTTCCATCTATTTTTTTATCTGTGTCAATCATCTCTGTGTCTCAAGGTCAGAGGTCATACCCTTTTTTTCTGTCTTTCACCTCTCATCTTTCTTTCTTCCTTCTCATTTTTTTCCATTTTACCAAACATAAAATCACCTGCAGGACTTTGAATCAGTCTTTCCTGCTCCTTGGATCTGACCTTTGTACTCCTCCTTCTAAATCCACTTCTACTCTTAAGTTCTGTTTTAAGGTTTGCCTTTCCCCGCCCAGAAAACCATTCCCCTGCCTATTTTCAAATATGTGTGTCTCTTGTAACTTTCAGGGTCTAGTTCACCTCCAAATGACTTAATTCTTCAGATGCTTCTTCATTCAGCTGTGATATATTTCTATGCGAGTTTTCCATTTAATGCATATGTATATATACTTTCATGACAATTTTCATTGACATATTAACTGGACAAAGTACGTCTTTCTGTTAGCACTCATATAATGGTTTGCACATAGTAGTTGTTGATAATAGAATATTTTGACAGGACTTTCAGTAAATATAGTATATGTGACAACAAGAAATGAAACTATGAAAGCAGAATAGATTCAAATAAAATAAGAGTGTCTAAGCCATTTTCAGTCACTTTTTTAAAAAACTTTTTTCTTGTTCTTTTAATGTGGCATCCTTTAAAATAAGCCCCACAAATTGAAATTCAGAATTTGAAAACCATTTGTCTAGACTCATTTCTGCCTAATATAGGATTTCTTAATTCTATAACATAAGATCGTAAGATTCACTAATTAATTCTATAGTGTGATGATGTCATATTACTTACTAATTAGTTCTATAGCATGAGATCTTATAACTCACTAAAGGATCATATGTTTCTTACAGCAGAAAGAAAGCATCTTACTCATGCTTCTAATGCAGCTCCACCTTTAAAACAATAAAACTCAAATTTATTCAGCAAGGAAGAGTTTGTGCTTGGATAGAGATTAGATTAGATTTATGTTGACAACTAAGAAATAGATCCCTTTCTTCTCAGCTTATACTGATTTCAGATGTCAGATGCTCATATTCAAGCTCATCCTTCAATGTATATTGATGTCATATTTTCCTGACTTCATAGATTGAATGGACCAAATTCCTTTCTTTTCTTTAGTATTGACTTTGGTCTTTACTGCTCTAAGCACAGGAAGCCTTTCAACCCTCAAATAAATTAGAAAAATAAACACAAAGAAAAGCTGAGTGGAAGTAATCAACATTGAAAAACTTTAATTTTAAGTAAGAAATGTGATGAAAGAAGTGAAAGAAAGAAACGATGCTGTGCTAAAACATTCAGTAACAAAGAAATGTGTTAACTCTTCCAAGTATCATTTGTGCTGTCAAGTTCAGCAGAACTTGAGAATTAGCACTAGAATTTCCCATTTGATAGTTTGTAAGGTGGTTAAAAAATTGTATTGGGAGGTTTTCAATCTACCATAAAGCTGGATTCTCACATTTAAAGTACAATATTTGTCCACCCCACCTCATCCTCATTTGAAGAGGCTGTGTTCTACAATCCCCTGATGAATACATGACTCAAATCTATAAATACTGCATTTTTCACTATGTATAGCCTTTTCCATTTGAATATACTACACAAAGGTTGTGCACATAACTGATAAGATAATTAGATCGTACATGACTTCATCATGGGGCTCAGAAGGGTGTGCATTTAAAGCTTGAGAATTAGTTCTGGAACTTTCCATCTGGTAGTTGGGAATATGGTTGACTGTGAGTACCTGAAACTGCAGAAAGCAAGATGTGAAGAAAGGCACATGGTGAGAGACACTTGAGATTAAGAGACTAGTGTTAGTTTGTTCATTTTTGACAAATGCAATTCTTTGTCAAAGTACAAAATCATATCTATTTGTTTTATATACTAATCTAGCTAATTCTGCAAGGGGCTAGGATTATCCAAAAGGTGTTGTCTTTGCCTTATTTTGCTCACGATATTTCTCTTCTCTTATAGGCATGTTCATATTTCACATCTAATACTTTGCCATTGAAGATTACTTTCATCAATGCTAATCCAATGGGCAAAAACATCAGCGTTATTTTTAAGGTACAGTAACTCTCCTGAATCCCAAAATTGATTCCATAAGCAGAACAATTGATTTATTGCTCACACAAATGATTGCAGGTATTTTCCCCTGGCAAAAACACAGAAGTTTCTCAATTATTTTAGAGTCTGTCTCTTTGCAGAATTACAGTGTATGCCAAGCTGATTGGCAATAAATCAAATGTGACTGGCTAAATGCCAGGTACCCTTCAGTTCAAATCTTAAACTAAGTTTGAATAAATGAAGGCATAGGAACACTTCTGAATGGCGGAGAAAGTGAAAAGTGTGAGAAGCTTCCGGAAGCAGCATTTTATTGTGGTCTAGATTTTTTTTTTTAATGTTGCACATTACCTGGAACCTAAATGGTATAAACTATGTTAAGTTAGCAATTTTTTCCATACATACTTGTTAGTTTTTTAAACATTTTAATTTTCAAAATTATCACACATACACACCCTCATTATGGACCGTACATAGTGATCTTGTGGGAGTCAGTACTCTTTCTTCTTCAACCATGCTGGTCCTGGAAATTGAACTCATCAAGCTTGGCCTTTACTCACTGAAACATCTCACCATCCCACCAGCCCATGGTTACTCTTGTTTTTGTTGTTGTTTCATCTTTTTTCTCACTTGAAGAAAATGCTTTATGTAGGCTGTCTTTGAACTCTTGGCCCTCAAGCATCTACCCCCAGAGTACTAGATTACAGGCATGAATAATCACTTGCCTATTTCAGTAAATTGGATTCTTTTCTTTTCTCTATAAATAAAAAATAAATAAAGGTCACTTCAGTCTCCATATGAACTCAGAGGAGAAGAGCAAAAGGCAGTAACGGGATTGTAGATGGGACACAAGGAGACCCTGATGAGGAGGGCTAGGTAGAAAGTACAACTCTGCCAATCATTATGTTCCTACACTAAACAATTCTATGAGGTCATGGACTGAACCTTCGGTGGATGGAGGATGATCATGCTCACACTTTGCACTTGACCTTCAGAACCTTAAATCTCAGTGATCCCAAAATGTTCTCTTTTTCCATGAAGAAAAAAACAAAGACACCTTATCAGGAGTAGATCATCTGTGTAAATTCAAGGACATTTTTAAAAATCAGCTGATGTGAAAGTACAGAGAGAGTTTCCCCTTCTCCTCTGATGAAACCCACACCTTTATTGTTCCTTATTGTCAGAGACAGTTTCTTCTGAAAACCACCTTGCAGCCTCCCCAGTAAAGGTCAGTGATTCACAGGTACCCCATCATGTGTGTGCTACTTATGGTCTAGTGAAGAAGCAACTGGATTCTAATCATATCACTATACATAAGCTTATAACAGAGCTGGTCATCCTCTCTTCCAGCCCTCCCTTGGTCAAGTTTGAAACTTGGGTAAATAATTGTTCTGTATCTCTGCACTAGACTTTAGTCTAAGAAACTGTATCGAACAGAGAGATTACTGTCCAGGACAGAATTCCAAGCAGCACCTCTCATTTGATGACACGAGCTCCTGTGACCCTTCAACAGCCATATCTCGCGCCTTTATCTGCTGTGAGAAGTTCAAGGTTCTTTGGGTGCTAATGAAACAAGAAAATGTATCCAGTAAAGGAATGGCATAGACCGCATTTGGATGCTTTGAATAGTGGAGGGTCTTGTACACTGTGTTTTCAGAGACTGATTTCAGTGCCCTGAGATCTGGCTACTGCCCTGCCACCGGCATTGTTATGAAAGTTGAACCACCCCGGTATCCACGTGATGTGAGGAATGTTCCCCAATTATCTCTGACTGGATAATAAAAGCTTCTGATAGCCTGCAGCTTGACAGAGAGCAAATAGGCAGGACTTCCTGATAGGGAGAAAGGGATCCTGGGAAGGAGAAAGAAGACTGGAGAAGAGGAGATCTCCATTAGGTGTTATGGGGGAACACGTGGCCAAGTGAAATGCACCACAAAGACAGAGAGAAGAGACAGAGAGAATATGAGTCACCATGGGATAGCATGGGTTAGGAGCATGCGGCCAGGGACAACTTTCTCTGAGGACTAACCTGATGGAACAGAAGCAGTCCAAATGGAACATATGTGAGTATTATGGGAATTTTGGCAGGGAAGCAGACAAGATGGCTTAGAGGGTTGCTATCTGCCCAACAGTGGTGCTTTAAGGCTTATTATAAATCTAAAAGGTCTTTGTGTCTTTTATTTGTAATATCTGGTTAAGGAATAAGTGCTGCCGTGTTAATTCCCAGCATTAATTAATATACACAGAATAATAATAATCCTTTAAAACAATGGCACTCAGGAAAAGGCATGAGCCTGCAATCTTGATTTTACAGGCCGGGGATGATCTTCGGCAGGATATGCTTGTTCTGCAGATTATTCAAGTGATGGACAATGTTTGGCTACAGGAGGGCCTAGATATGCAAATGATCATTTATGGATGTCTATCCACAGGAAAAGCCCAAGGTCAGTGCAGATTTGAAAATAAGGTGATTTACATTATTTGCTTCCCTGGTTCACTGGTAAGACACTACAAGTGGGTAACTTTTATTTTAGGCTCCACAGTGAAAGAGGCGAAGACCTGTGTGTGCTCTTTTTCAATTTTCAAAATTACAAACCAGGATGATTGATGTAAAACATATTTTTTACAACAATGCTTTTAGATATTAATTGGGATTTTGCAATTCATGTTAAAATTGTGACGTTGTGATGCTGAAAGCAAAAAGATGTTTGCTTTTCTCTAGGAGTTACTTGCATTAATGAGTACTCTTTTTGTTTCTTCATTTGCTAAGATAATGTAGATGTTGACATCTGCAGGGATGATATCATGCTACCCAGCATCACAGACTAGTGCTGAAACAGATATTGATAGCCCAGGAAAAGATTGAGACTCAAACTTCAAAGTGTAATTTTCTCCTGAATGAATGTCACTTTTGACAAGTATAATTTCAACTTTTCATAAGTCTAACACCATCCATAACATAATAACCTGTCCATTCAAAACTATTACACCATTAGCACACAGATTACATTTGTTTAAAGAAGCTCTTAACATTATAAATGCATTCTATGACAGCATTTATGTATTTATTACTTATTAATATTGTGTGTGTGTTTTTGTTTTTTTGGAGGGTTTTCTTAGGTTTTTAGAGACAGGGTTTCTCTGTGTAGCCCTGTCTGTCCTGGAACTCCCTCTGTAGACCACCAGACTGGTCTTGAATTAACAGACATCTGCCAGCCTCTGTCTCCTGAGTGCTGGGATTAAAGGCATGCACCACCACACCCGCTTGTGTGTATTTTTGTGTATGCAACCATGCCCAAACACAGGTGCATGCACACACACACACACACATACACACATACATGGACATGCACGCATGCGCGCCAAGCAATGTGAGTGGGTGGAAGCATGCATACCATGGTGTATATATGGAGGTTAGATGACAAAAGAGCTTCTAGGATCAGTTCTTTCTTTCCACCATGTTGGTCCTGAGAATTAAACTTGGATTATCAGTTTGAGTGGCAAGAGGATTTATTTGCTAACTCATCTCACTGGCCTGAAACTGGCATTTAAATTCTGAAAGAATTTTGAAAGGCTATAAAATCAGTCAAAATGAGCAAACATGCACACTTGGAGAATAATTCAACATTACTCTTGCTTTGTAAAAATCCAGACACAAATATAGAATGAAAGACTACATGATTTAAGTCCATTGATCAGTTTTATTTTGGGAGAATACTGATGTTCTAGTCTGTAAGTGTGCTAAATTTCATATTAATGCATCCAATTGTACAAAGCCCTGGGATTTCCTACACAGCCACACTACTTATAAGTATTCTCTCTATTTAAAATATTTTCGTGGTGAATATTAATCCTATATATTGTAGAGATCAATAAAGAATATTTTCTTAAAGCACATCATGTGTTTTGGTCAGATTCACCTCATCCCCTTTCCTTTCTCCTACCCTTTTCTTCATATCAGTCTCCTGACATCCTGAAGACTCCTCCCTTCTGCTTGCATGTCATATATACATATACATATATATATGATTTTATGCATCTATAAAAAGCTTAAGATCCACAAATGGAAGAAAATATAGTATTTGTCCTTCTGATCCTTGCTAATTTCACATAATAAATATAATATAATATAGTATAGTATAATATAATATACTTAATATACCTCTCATTGCATCCATTTTCCAGCAAGAAACATCATTTCATTCTTTTTTTGTTGCTAAATAAAACATTGTGTATATACCACATTTTCTTTATTTGTTTTATGGTTTCATTCACTTATTCTGGGAAACATTCTAAATAATATAGTCATTTTGTTTTAATTCAAAAAGATCTCCTATTTAAACCCATTGTTACAAAAGAACCATCACTACAAAGTGCCTCTCTTCTGAGGCCCCACAGCCTCAGTGTCCTAGCTAGTATCTCAAGAGGTTATCTGCTAAACACAGACAGAATCTCCTACCCCCAGATGACTCAGAAGGAACCAGTGTAGACTAGAGATGAGCTTACTTTTTTTCCAATAGTCAGGGCCTTGCTCCAAGCTGATTGGCCAGCAAACCTTTTCTAATTTTCAAAACAGTTTTTGGTTACTGCTGCATCACAATTGTCATTTCTTGCATTCCACCCTTCTTGGTCTCCCAGAAGGAACCCAATTCTTCTATATCCTCACCTGCTGGAAATAGAAGAATAAAATAGGCCTGGCCAGGCTGTACTTCTAATCTCTTGTAGATCACCCGTGCTTTAGAAATTGAATAAACGCTGGGTCTCAGTGGAATGCTCCAGTTCCATCTAGTCTTGTCCCATTGTTATCACAGCATGCAACCCAGATGAAATCATTCAAAGTTAATCAGGAGATTCAGAAGAAACAACTACAGAGTTTCTCAAAGCGGCAAATGGCAGAAGACAAGCAATTTCTCTCTCTGTGTACCAACAGCCTTCTATGATGGCAAGATTTATAGAGGGAACTTTGCTGGCAGAGTACTTCAGCAAAAATAGAGAATAAACCACATGTCATTTTCAGAAGATAAAGCTACATTTCCATTAGATTCCAGGGCTTATTGAATATCTATTGTTCAGAAACATTCAGTTTTATGTTCCCTCTCTAGGGTCATGGAATTTTTCTGGCTCCCTGTGACCTCTGAGCATTTCATTGTGCAACTTTTAGTTATTGTGTGAATTGCAGACATCAGAAAGTCTAGATTTCAATTTATTTCAGTGATTTTATTTATAAAGCAGTTACTAGAGAGTTACCGGGGGGGATACTCATCTTGGAAGAGTTTGAAATATGATTTAAACTGTTACCCTGCATAGACTAAAAGTCAGAGGTCTTGAAAATATTTACATGCTAACAACCTTAAAAGCACAGTGAAAATCCTTGATGGATAAATTTCTATGGAGGCAAAGGTTTTACTTAAGTTCAGTCAATACATGCTCCTTTTTAAATGAAATCATTATTCCAGCTTCTCTTTAATGTTGGCTGACAGGGAAGGAGCATGTGGCTCCCCTATTCACTCTCAGAAATCTAACAGTTAATGGCAGCGTTTCTATTAACCTAAAAAGAATTTTATTTTATTTTTTAAGGTTCAGTGTGTGTGTGTGTGTGTGTGTGTGTGTTTCCATGTTTTTGCATAGGGGTGCAAATGTGTGTAGATGAACATGTAAAAGCTAAGGGTTGAAGTGGGGTACCTTCCTCTTCGTTCTTCACTCTATGTGGCTCTCTACCATAGTACTAGGAAGAAGATATTAAGCTGCTTCTGCTACATCTGATGAAAACCTAACATATTCAGATTGATGAGACTTCGAAGGGATGATCAGGAGTCCTCTAGACAAGGTTTCTACAAAGATGGTTTGAGAGGAAGGAGGAAGTCGAAACTGTTGACGACCGTTGTTGCTACACACATTGAGTTACATGGTCTAAGTGTTCCTCGTCCTGAGAAGCAAAGTTAGCTTCCTTAATCTCTCTCTGTTACCATCCAGGATTGATAGAGATGGTGCCAGAGGCTGTAACCCTTGCCAAGATCCATCTGCACTCTGGGCTGATAGGACCACTGAAGGAAAATACCATCAAGAAGTGGTTCTGTCAGCACAACCACTCAAAGGAAGATTATGAAAAGGTTTGTTCTTCTAGAACTAATTTTAAGTAAAGTACTTGAATAAGAATATGCTCTGGTCCATTGGATATTGTGATTTATGGGAAAGTAAATTAAATCCACCTTGATTTCTAATTCACTCATTCATCAGCCATGTGAGATGACCAGATTTAAGTGGCATATTAACTAGATGAAAGTTTCTGCATTTCATTTTCCTTCTGGGTGAAGTTCTTAGCTATGAATAAAGAATCGCTTCACTCATATATCTCTCTTGCAAAAAACACATTCCAGAGATGATGCTTTCTGAAACTAAATCTTTCCAGAGGCTTCTACCTACGTACACACAATCTTCAATTTGTATAAATAAGAATCTTTGCTAAAATTTCTTCTGTTATGCCCTGACTTTTCATCTACTCTTGTAAGATAGATAGATGATAGAAATTGATAAGGTGATAATGATGACAAATATAGATACATAGATAGATAAATAGATAGATAGATAGATAGATAGATAGATAGATAGATAGATAGATAGATAGATAGATGGTAGGGAGAGAGATGATAGATGACAGATGATAAACAGTTGATGAATGGATAGATGATAGAGATGCTAGATAAATATAGGCAGATGATCAATAGATAGATGATATAATAGATGATTTATAGATAGATAATAAATAGGTGATTAAGGTTATTTATGAATAAATACAGATACATAGATAAATTGATAGATGATAAATTGATGATAGAAAAGAGAAAAATAGACAGATACATAGATGATAGATGGATAGAACAAGTAGATGATAGATAATAGATTATAGAAATTATAGATAAATAGATATAGATAGATCAATAGATAGATTAAACAGCATATAGATAATGGGTACATAGATATGTAGATATAATACATGGATCGGTAATAAAAACAAGGATATCTAATAAACAGATGGATAGACAGATAATATATAAGTAGTAGAGGTCTGTAAATGGTAGACAATTATAGATACTTTTTTTCTTTACTATTGTCGTGTTATCATTGTTTTCAACTGACAGGCTTTGAGGAACTTTTTTTACTCTTGTGCTGGCTGGTGTGTGGTAACGTTCATCTTGGGAGTCTGTGACCGACATAATGGTACTATCATGCTGACAGAGTCAGGCCACATGTTTCATATTGACTTTGGAAAATTCTTGGGCCATGCACAAACATTTGGCGGTATAAAAAGGTCAGTGCACAAACATTTATTACAGTAATTAAGCAATGCCCTAAATAATATATAGCATGTAATGGCAAGGAGTCTGGCAAATAACTTGTGTCAAATCCCCCAGGGTGATATAAGTATGATTATAAGTCTAATAAGATGGAAGGAAAGATTTATTTTTTAGTAAATTATTAACAGAAGAGTGTTCCTTCAAGATGTTAAGAAACTAAATTAGTCTTCCTCCATGGGTTACTAAATCTATTCCAACTAATTGTTTCAATGAATGTTTTTGTTTTCACATAAACTTTGAATGGGCAATTATACATGAGTTGATGGTATCAATGCATCTGGTATATTGCCAATAGGGGGTCACCACTAGTATTTTAAAAATAATACAATTAGCTAACTCTCCACCCTCCTTAGCCTTGACTTATTCCTCAGATGTTTAGTGAGTACCCATCAATCAAGGCACTATGGGTAGAAAGGTAAACAACTGTGCAAACCTTGGCTTCCTTCATTGTTATGGTTGGAGTGCAAAGTATCTCCTGTAGGCTCATGCATCTGAGTCTACAGCTGATGGCTCTGATTTTGGAAGATTCTGGGAGGTTCAGGAGGTGGAGCCTGGCTAAAAGAAGTGGATCATGGGGACAGGAGCAGGGGGACTTAAGGATTTATGTCCTGTCTGCTCTCAGCTTCCTGACTGTAGAAGGATAAAACACAACCTTACACTCTGGTCATCATGTTTGCACCTCTATGATAAACAGTATTCCTTCCTACTGCATGTTAAAATAAACCCTCCTGGGTATTTTGTCAAGATAATGAGAAAAGTAACTAACAGTGATATTAAACTAATATCAAACAAAGATATGTTGGAAGGAAATAATAACTTCTCATAGGAAACACAAAGCAAGTATCTGGGGTGAAAGTGGCTGGGCAGGCTGCTGCTTTAAAGAAACTTCTTAGAGGAGACAGAGATATAGTGTCGATGAGCAGCCCATACAGATACATCAATGAGGGGAAAAGGTCCAGGGAGACAAAGAAAATAGAATACCCTGACCTGAGATTTCTGGAAGGAGAATTCTCAACCTTATGCCAAAGCTGACTGTTCAGCTCTAGTACGTTTCTGATTTTTAAGAGAACAAACACAGCTCAGCTATACAAGGATACAATATAAAGGATCTAGTACCCTAAATATAAACAAGCCCTCCCCTTTTATTCTATACTTGTGAGATTAAAAAGGATTGACATCAGCAGGGTAAATCAAAGGGCATCACAGCCCGAGCATTGCTTAAGGATTCTCGACACTACTTGCCTAATCCCTATAATGGAAATGAGGAGGAATTTGCCAGCTTTCTAAAGCCAACTGGATTTTCTTTTGAAGTATTGCTTAATCTTTGTTTCTCCATTTTCTCTAACAAAGTCATAAATAAAAGTGATTATGAAATCATGCACCCACAATCACATAGTCAGTCAGCTGGTAATAATGTCTATATAATATTGTCTTCATTATGTAAGAAAGACTGTAGTAATAAATTCAAACTTAAATGTAATGAATCTGTGTTGATACAACAGGAGAAATTAAGAAGCACTTTGCTTGTTACCACAATTGCCCTTCTAACTTACTTTTTTCAAATTCTTGTTTATTGTTATTTGTCATTGTATGTAGACTTTCACTCTGACAAAGTTAACCTTGCACTGGTCATTCTGTCTGTCTTTCCTACACAATTTTTATTGATTCAATTTGTTCTTTGGCAGTTTCAAACGTGGAAATATGACATTCTGCTTAGTCTCACTCCTTTATCCTCTCTTACATTCCTTCTACCACTTTCATCCCCACCCAGGCCTCACTATAGATTCCTTTCTCATGTTCATAGCTATTTGTTTTGTTTAAAATAACCCACTAATTTTAACTGGATGCTCTGTGGCCACGGGCTTGCCACTATTCATTGGAGCCTTGTGGGCTCAGTATTTAGCCCAGCACTGAAGCTGTGACTATCCCTCCCATTGAATTCACTGATTGTCAGCAGTTCGTCATGACAGGTGTACTGGTTAGTTTTTCTTGTTAGCTTGACACAAACTAAAGTCAACTGTGAAAGAGGAACCTCAGCTTAGAAAATGCCTCCATCAAAATGATCTGTGGCTTTTCTATAGGACATTTTCTTGATTGCTAATTGGTGAAGGACCCAGTGCATTATGGGTGACGCCATCCTGAGCAGGTGGTTCTGAGGTGTGTGTGTGTGTGTGTGTGTGTGTGTGTGTGTGTGTGTGTGTGTG